>MJUU01058321.1:12842-37471 GCA_002080025.1 Modiolus philippinarum | reverse complement strand
TTACTGTTATTTATACAAGGGTTAGTGTTATATACCAAATGGTTAGTGTCATATACATAAGGGTTAGGGTTAAATTGGGTAAGGGTTATATAGATTATGGTTAAGGTAAAAGGTTAGGATTAGAGTTAGATCATAGATAGGATAAGGGTTATATCATGGTTAAGGTTAGATGAAGGTAAAGGTTATTGTTATATACATTAGGGTTAGGGTCACTGTTTTATGCATAAGAGTTAGGGTTATTACTTAAGGGTTATAGTTTTGTACATAAAGGTTAGTGTTATATACACACAGATTAGGTTATATACATTAGGGTAAGGGTTACTGTTATATACCAAAGGGTTAGGGTTTTAGTCGTGAACAAATACATATTACTGATCTAACAACAAAAAAGTAAGAGTTAGTACAAGGATAAGGTTAAAAATTAGGGTTAGAATAAAGACGAGACCAGTGGACATGGACAGAAGTAGGGCGAAACCAAAGCAGAAGGCAAAGTAGAAGGCGAGACCTAGAAGTACCTTGGATAGTTGCAGGGCGAGACCAGTGACTACATATGGACTGGTGAAGTCGAAGCCAAAGGCAAATCACTCAGGACGAGGCCAAAGGTCAAAGGTCAACACTATAACAAAAAGGTTCAGTCATTGGATTCTAGAGACAATGGTGAAGGTGTAGTAAAAAATAGATAAGGGTTAGGGTAAAAGCAAGGTCAAAGCTGGGATAAACACGAGACCAGTGGACATGGACAGAAGAAGGGCGAGACCAGAGTAGAAGGCGAGATCTAGGAAAGTATCCTGGATGAGAAAGGGCGAGACCAGTAGGCAAGACCTGCGATAATACACAAGACAAGGTCAGGTCAAAGGCCAAAAGGTCAATGATACACTTAGCACCTCGTCAATAACGATTGCAGCGCCCTTTATATTAGGACAAAAATTCGCTCCTGAACTAATTTGCATATTTTAGGGAAAATTAGGGGAAAATGAAAATTTTTTACAAAGAATGCACTATGGAACTCCTCGCCAAAAGTGGTCTGAGGTAACGCGTTCTACTACTCATATTCCTGCTCAGTAAGGGAAAGTTCACAATTGGGAAGATAAAATCATCACGTTTGTCATATAGCAGACTAAGCTTAGATATCAAATGTCCATCTTCGTCAATGTATATTAAAGATCTAAGTACGAAGCTGAAGTAGGTGTATCAGTAGTCTCTTTAATTTCAAGCTCATTTGGATATATCTGGTGTAAATATTCCTTGAATTTTGGATTATTAAGAGAAAGTACGTCGTCTATGTAGCGGAAGCTGAAATTAAAGTTTTTGGCTAAATGTTTTTGCTTTTTTTCTGTGTTAGCCCTTGTAAAAACTTGGCCACATACGAGATAAGAAAGAGATCAGCTAAACGTGGCGTCCAGTTAGTTCCAGTTAGATTGTCTGTTGAAAAACGCGGCCTCCAAACTCGACAAAATATTATCTATTAAAATTCCAACATTTTCATTACGTCATTCTCCGTGTACTTGTTTGACTCAGTGTCAAATTCTTTAATTCTTTAATGATGTTTTCCCAAAGGATCCAATGTTAAATATAAGTTCAACGCTCGCGGCCATGTTTTTTGACGGATCCGAACGAATAACAAAATACCGAGGTTATTGTGAATTTAGGTTCTGCATATGCGCATTTCGACAACTTATGTCTCTTCGGTGCAGATAAAAGGAAAATATTTGGAAGTCCATAAACCGAAATAGGTGTAAAACTGATAGAGAACAAATAACCAATAAGATCTAAATAGAAAAGCCAAAATCAGCTAAGGATAGAGCTATGCAAGAGGGAGATACTCCTTAGTTTTAAACAAAATTTAGATATTGCTTGTTTCCAAATAAAGTCGGTTTTCGGGCCAGCACCGAAGTACTGGCTACTGGGTTGGTGAATACCCTCGGGGACTAACAGTCCACCAGCAGTGGCATCGACCCAGTGGTAACAAATAACAAAATACCGAAGTTACTGTGAATTTAGGTTCTGCATATGCGCATTTCGACAACTTATGTGTCTTCAGTGCAGATGAAAGGAACATATTTGGAAGTCCATAAACCGAAATAGGTGTAAAACTGATAGAGAACAAATAACAAATAAGATCTAAATAGAAAAGCCAAAATCAGCTAAGGACAGAGCTATGCAAGAGGAAGATACTCCTTAGTTTTAAACAAAACGAAATAAGCAATGTTTGTTAAGGACCTTCCATAAATAATTTCTGTAAAGTTTGGTTGAATTTGCTTTAGTGGTTTCAGAGGAGTTGATGAGAATGTGAAAAGTTAACAGACGGACGGACGACGGACGCCAAGTGATGACAATAGCGCACACTGACCCTTTGGGTCAGGTGAGCTAATAAGAAAGAGAAAAATACAAACAGAGGATTACAAATTCTTCCAATGCGTCACGGAAAAAACGTGAAGCAAAATTCCTGGAAAAAATAAAAGATGCAAGAAGGCTAAAGAAGACATAAATGCTCATGAGAAAGCTTTAGTAGATGTTGTTAAGAAACACACAGGTAAAATGTATGATGAACTTGATCAGAAATGGACAGATATACCAAAATCTGTTGATAATGAGGCAGAAAGAGTGAAAGAAACAAAGAGCAAAGTCAAAGAACATAATAACAAAGTTTTAGTGAAAGTTTTTTATTGTCTGAATCACTATTGAAATCATCGAAGATTTTTATCCCGGCATTTAACACTGAAATTGACTGTATTCCAAAGTTTGTTCCTAATGATACATCAGATATTTCAAAACTTTTTGGAGAATTTAGGGAAGCCAGCCTTCCATTCAACACATTCCTCCATATTAAACATTAATATGCAACAAAATGGGAATATATTCTCGATATCCGAGCTTGCAAAGATGGTTCTTTGTGGATAAATAATACAGATTCCTTAGTTTTACAGAATGTAACTTCAGAGGGAGAAACCTCTTGGGTCATATCACACTTGGATATTATTGTTTATAATATGACACTTCTCCCGTCGGGTGATCTACTTCTGTCCGTAAAGGACTCTTCCATTCTAAAACTGGTACCATCTGGTTCCAAAGAAATTAAGGATTCACTGTACAGAGTATCACCACTACGAACAGCGGGTGTCTACGCAACAACTACAAATAGAGTCATCATTGGCAAAAGAGATGCAGGACCACTCTTCCCATCTACAGGACCCAGACAAGTTGTAGTGATGGACCAGACAGAAGAAAATCTTCCAATACGACAGCCATAACAATCCTTTATTTACTTTCCCTGTTTGTATAATAGTAACAATAACATTGCAGTTATTGACTGGGTATCTGATGATGACAGAGGGAGGGTGGTTGTATTGAACTTAGGGGATGGGGTCAGAAAAGTATGAAGGCCACATTAAACAATTCAGATATACCCAAAGTTAAAGTTTTGTTGACAAACAGACAAAAAGACAGACAGGTCTTGCATTCTTGCAAAAATAATCAAAGGTTGCAAGAGGTTAGACAGTCACATTCAATAGCTTTACAAAGTTTGAAAATGAATTGACCAAGTAGTTGTTAAATAGAGGGCAACTTATAAAACAGACAGATAAGACATACACTAGGACTTTGGTATTCCATATGTCCATCATGAAATTGGTGTATAAAAATTCTTGTTTTGACAACACTAAGTCTTGTGGAGCATTAATATACTCTTTAATAATGTTTAAGGCCTCACAGTATCTTCAAGATTAAGAACATTCATAAAATAGGAAAAAAGAAGGGAAACGGGGAATGTGTAAAAGAGACAACGACCCAAAGTGGAGTAATTGCAACTCAAAGCCACCATAAGATCTTCAATGAACGGTGAGGAAACCCCACACCCAACGGCAGGTTGGAGTTGGCCCCTAAATAAAGAGTAATCAAGTTCAGTGAAATAAACATCATCCCAGACATAAAGTGAACTAACTAGAAAACAGACAAGACACACAAAGGCGTAATAAATTTCCTGACTTAGGACAGGCGCAAAACCAAGCATTGCTCCAATGTATTTGTAGAGACTTTTTCTCGTGTGCATTTACTCCATGTCCTTTCATTGTTTAATAAAGGGTTACGCCGAGCGCAGCATGATACGACAGCAGCATGTCGTCCACTGAAATTTGAAAAAGTGTAATTTAAAGTGAGTATGGACATAGGAAAGAGCTTGACACAATAATTAGATGGACGCAATAAGGAGATTGACCAAGTAATTAGCTGGACACAAACTAGGGAAAATAAAAATTAGCCGTTATGACTCCTTATGATTCCTCTTTGACCCTCTATAGCTCAGAAACAGTAAGAGCTACGCCCAATCCATTGACATGATGCTGAAAGCTTATATCAAGAGGAATCAAAAGAAAAAAATCCCATCAAAATGCGATGAAAAATAAAAATTTAAGGTAATCTGTAAATTTATGATTTTGGCCCCCTTCGGCCCCTCATAGCTCGGGAATGGCAAGAGCTACATCAAATCCGTTGAAATACCACTGAAAGCTTACATCAATAGAATCCAAAGAAAAAAATCCCATCGAAATCTGACGAAAAATAAATTTTTTAGGTTATCTGTAAATTTAAGATTTTGGCCCTCTTCGGCCCCTCATAGCTCGGAAACGGTAAGAGCTACGCCAAATCCGCTGACATAAAACTGAAAGCTTACATAAAACTGAAAGCTTACATAAAGAGGAATCAAAGAATAAAATCCCATTGAAATTTGATGAAAAATAAAAATTTTAGGTTATCTGTAACTTTACAATTTTGGCCCCTTTCAGCCCCTCATAGCTCCGAAACGGTAACAGCTACGTATACGCCAAATCTGTTGTCATACTACTGAAAGCTTACATCAAGAGGAATCCAAAGAAAAAAATCCCATCAACATCCGACGAAAAATAAAAATTTTAGGTTATCTGTAAATTTACAATTTTGGCCCCTTCAGCCCCTCATAGCCCGGAAACGGTAAGAGCTACACCAAATCCGTTGACATAGTACTGAAAGCTTACATCAAGAGGAATCCAAAGAAAAAAATCCCATCGAAATCCAATGAAAAATAAAATTTTTTGGTTATTTGTAAATTTACGATTTTGGCCCCCTTCGGCCCCTCATAGCTGGGTAAGGAAACAAGTTACCAAAATCTAATAGTAGAGTGTTACGATAATTTTTCATTAAGAATCCTTTGGAAAAAATTGCATCAAAATCGGACTAAAAATAAAAAAATGAAATTTTTGAAATTCGCCCCTTTTAGGCCCCATTTATCTATTGAACGGTACATGCCACGTGAAATCCGTTGGCATACTCCAGATTGGAAATTTTCTAAGGAGTTTACTGAAAGAAACCCCATCAAAATCCGATATATAATAAAGATTCTACAGTCAAATATGTGAAAACAACCAATTTAACCCCTTTTGGTCCCTTTTTCTAAAACGGGCGGGGCCAGGAACATAAAATTATAGCCCAGGCTAAAGCATGTGCCAAGAAACATCATACTAAAATTTGAAAATGATCTGTTCACTGAAACCAAAGTTATGCTGTCCACAGACACAAAAATACCCAATTTTACCCCTTTTTGGCCCCTTTTTCTGAAACGGGTGGGGCCATAAACCCGAAATTAAAACCTGGGATAGCCATTATGCCAAGAAACCACATACTGAAATTTGAAGATGATCCATCCACTAGAAACAAAGTTATACTGGCCACAGACGCCGACGACTGCGCCATAACATAATACGACCGCAAAATTTTTGCGGTCGTTTAAAAATTAAGACTTTTTTTCCATTTTCCAAATTAAATGTGAAGAAGCACCAAAAGAATTTTGTGTATTGCTTTTATAGTGAATCATTGTCCTTCAATGTAAACTCTTTTGACATAAGTTAGGTCCAGGGAACACACTATATGTCCTCTTTATTACTTGTGGGTAAAATCTAAAATTTTAACCTTTCATTTTGTTAAATTCAGTTTCATTTTATAAGCTTTAGCAACATACATTTCTACCAGAAGAAGATATTATTTAATAGCTTGGGGCATATTTTTCCTTGAATGACAAAATTATTGTGAAAAACAACAAATATTTCAATAATTTATTGATCAATAGCAATCTGATTACATCATAACAAACAAACACTTTTTAGCTTAATTTATAACATACACATAATGTTACACAATAACTATATAGTCATGGTGTATTGTGATATCTAGACTATGGTTTGTCTCAATATCTTGATAAAAGTTAACAATAAAAAAAATACTGTGGAAGTACTTTTATTCGTGGACATCAATTTTCGTGGTTTTCATAAATATCACTATTTCGTGGGTACTTAAATTCATGGTTTCAAATTCCCTACATTTAACCTCCATGGAATATATGCATTTCGTTGGGTACTTTATTTTGACGTTTAAGCGAACCACGAAATCCACGAAAATTGGAACCCCACGAACAATAGTACTTTCCACAGTAATTGAGTTTTGTAAATCCATTAACCTTGGGAACTGAAGTGTGGGCTAAACAGAAACATTTACAAATGCAAAATTTCAATGTCAATTCACATTATTTTGTCCATTTCAAAACATCATTTTTTAAAAATAAATATCAGTATAAACCAATTTGCATTTAAACTAGACCGTCAGGAAGGGCCAGACAAAACATAATATTTAAAATAAAAGAAATGTGTCCATTGGACATGGATGCCCCTGCCAAATATATATCGGCAAACAGGAAGTTAATGAGTCATGGACTTGAAAAGGAGAGGGACAGTACAACTCGTCATACCAAAGCTTCAGACCAAATATCAAATAATTCCTTCATACACAAACTGAGAAATCCTTGACAAAACTTTTGGATGTATGTATGTACGGGCAGATATGGTAAAATTTAATGCCCCTGTGGCTTAAAAATTCTAACAACTTATCATTAATTCACAACTGTATACTATGGTTATTAAATGTTTTTTTTTTTTTAAATCAAATATGCAACACATATTAATTGTTTAAACAATATAGTAAATCATTAAAAGTCTTTGCACTAAATATCAATTTATTGCCACTTATAAAAGCCAAGACATCCTCGGATAAAAAATTACCTAAAAATATACATCAAAAGAGATCTTAGTTCAAATTTAATATTACCTAATGTAGAGTATGTTTCCCATTTCTGTTAACACCACGAAACAATATGAGACATATTAGTTTTAATTTACAGCTCAAACAACTACTAATCTCTAGCACATATAAAAAAAACTATGATAAACATTGTCACTTAAATATCATAAGGGCTATTCCAGCAAAAAATGTATGGAGGGGTTGAAAGGCACTTTATATTTTTTTTGATGGGTTGTGGGTTTCACAAAGTAGCTTTGCATGCTCAATCTTACAAAAATATGTATGGGTGGTGGGGTTTGAAAAAAAAAAGCCTTCCAACCCTCCCATACATTTATTAATGGAATAGCCCTAACAAGAAATACTCTTAATCATTGTAATTCATTACAATATTTAACAAGTACTGTTAACCAAAAATCACCAATGTTAACATGGCGATATACATGTACAGCACAATCATATATTTTGGACCTATCTAATATAATTATGATTATGAACATAATTTCCTTCATATGATCATCTATAATAAGAAAGTAAACTTGAATTCAGACTAGCAATACATGTGACCTTACTTATACCTCTAGGATAGCGAGTCAACAATTTTATTCACAGTCATATTCAAATAAAGTTACTATAACAGGAACTTAATGTATCATTTACATTTTAAAGACTATGCCTTTTTTTATGCCTATTAACATGATTAACAACCTTTTCAAAACATATATACCAACAACATTGCATAATGAAATAATTAGAATTGTACAAATTGGTATCCTATACCCTTCCATACCAAACTACCCAGCGTTTTCCCTCCCTGGGATAGTAAGGTCACCCAAGAGCTTGCTTGAGGTTTACCATAATTCAAAGGGGAGACAAACTGCTGGGTCACACACTATCTAGGGTGATTACTGTTATATTAAATAGATCTAATTTTCTTGTTTACAGGTTGACCTTCCCATGCGACCTAACATTAACCGGCTGATCCAGGAAAAGATCAAATGTCAAATGATATGATCTTCACAAATCAGATTATAGATATTTATGGGAGTATATAATATAATACAATTATCACCCTAGATGTGTGTGACCCAGCAGTTTCTTTTTCAAAGATAGCAAGGTCACCAGAGAGCTTTCTCGAGGGTGACCTTAATTTCAAGGGGAGAGAAACTGCTATCTAAGGTGGTAATTTTTATATTATATCAAATTTTCTTCTTTATGGTCATCAAGTGGTATTGTACCTGTACCTTTTTTTTAACCACCAGCTAAGTGTTCAAAATGCATGGACATATTCAATATTCAAGTTTGAATGAATATACACTACAGCCAAAATTGATCTTCACAACACAAATGGCAGGTGCGGTGGACCTTCCTATGTGACCCAGTGTTTACCGGTTGACCTTCCTGTGTGTACCAATGTTAACCAGTTGACCCAGCCAAAGATAAAATGTCATGTGACACCATTTGAGCAAATCAGATCATAAATATTTAAATGAGTATATAATATTACAAAAATGTATATGATACAAAATTAAAACTTAATTACACTTGATTTATATATGAGGTGTTATGACAAAAATTTTACCTCATTAATGACCATGTTAAATCTTGTTTTGTGGCTTCAGAGGGGAAGATCTTTGAATGCTTTCTAAAATGGTCCACTGCAGACTTTCTGCCCCACTGGGAACCATCTAGGACATATTTTTTAACAAGGTCCAATTACCTGGTAAGGATAAGAATAATTGTGACTTACTTTGATTCAAATTGGGAAAGTAGATTTTCACTGAGAGTTTGGTAAGACTGAATGCAACATTTTTTTAGACCTGTATGGAGTGACCACCTGATACTTCATGACCCTTTTCCAAAGATCCCAAGGAAGGTCACAAAAGAAAAGTTTGACCATTAAAACTTAAGTAATAGAATAGTATTACAAAACATATTAACAATCATTCACTCACACAATTTACAATCTACCATTTTATCCTAAAATGTAAATATAACATTTCTATAAAAATGTCTCTATTCATCTCTTTGTTCGTCTAGATTTACGTTCTAAACGTTCTTCCTTTATTTCTTGGGTTTTCTNAAAATGGTCCACTGCAGACTTTCTGCCCCACTGGCAACCATCTAGGACATATTTTTTAACAAGGTCAAATTACCTGGTAAGGATAAGGATAATTGTGACTTACTTTGATTCAAATTGGGAAAGTAGATTCAGAGGAGAAGATATGTGAATGTGTTTTCCCATAGGATTCAATGTTAAACTAAGTTACCCACTAGCTACTATATCACATGAAGTGTAGACTAATCAGACCCAATTCTCTAAGGGATCACCAAAAGTCTATCATTGCCAAGTTTGGTTCCAACTGGCATTCAAGTTTCACAGAAGATCTTATAATGTGTTTTATTGGGTTCAATGTTGCCGACTTGCAGTAAACAATTTTCAAAAATGATCATCCTAGGATTATTATTGTCAATTATTGTGAAGTTTGCTCTAAATTGACATTCTGGTTTCAGAGAGAAGGATCTTTAAATGTGCTATATAGGTTACATTGTTGTAAGACTATTTTCCCCTATTGCAGCCATCTTGATGAGATGTACACTTGCAAGACACAATTTTTGAACTGAACCACTGAAAGACAAGTTTGGGTTCATTAGACTTTTTTGCTTCAGTGAAGATATTTGAACATATTGAATGTTTTCCCAGTTGATCAAATTCATACACATTTTTGAAGGGGATCGTCTCAAGACTATTGTGCCCAAGTCTTGTTATAAATGATCATAAATTACCAAGTAGTTTCAAATGATAAAATCTCTCAATAATTTTACAATAGTGTTCAATTGTAAACTATGTTCCAAGCTGGTATCAATAGTGAGTAGGATTCAAAACTTGCATGTCACAATTTTTTAAGGGGGTCACAATTTAATAATGTGGGATACAGTTGATTTCAAGATAGCTCTTCTTGTATTGTAGAAAAGTAGTCAAAACAGCCTGAATGACCAACTATATTTAGGGATATCCAAGTAAAAAATTTTCACTGGGAGTTTGGGAAGACTGAATGCAACATTTTTTTAGACCTGTATGGAGTGACCACCTGATACTTCATGACCCTTTTCCAAAGATCCCAAGGAAGGTCACAAAAGAAAAGTTTGACCATTAAAACTTAAGTGATAGAATAGTCTAACAAAACATATTAACAATCATTCACTCACACAATTTACAATCTACCATTTTATCCTAAAATGTAAATATAACATTTCTATAAAAATGTCTCTATTCATCTCTTTGTTCGTCTAGATTTACGTTCTAAACGTTCTTCCTTTATTTCTTGGGTTTTCTCTTTAATTTTAGCTTGTCCGTCTTTAACTATATCTTTAAATCTTTCTCTCTCTGAAGCTTTTGGCATTTTTCCATGTCGCTGGAGATATCTAATCATAAAATTTGTACCTGTCAATGTTACTAAGTATCTAGCGGGTGTAAACAGTTTGTAAAATAAATATGCCGCAGCAATGTCTCCGAGATGTGATGCTTTATATTTGTTCACGAAAGATTCACTAAAACCGATCCATTCCAATATTCCTACTACATCCACTCCACTGTAAAGTAAATATAAAACATTATTATAGTTTACATAGTGTAATACAATGTCTCTACAAGTACAGTAGAATTCACTTATAACGAAGTCCAGGGTGACTCCAGATTTTACTTCGTTATAAGCATCGTTCTTTATAAGAGACCATGTATAATAATCAACTTCTGAAAAATGGGCCTCTAATATTTTAGAGTTAAAAGTTAAAGTTAAAAAAAAAATTCAAAAGTAATGTTTGGAAGTGTCAGATGCACTTGAGCATTAAAATATGCAATGATTTGCACAAAGCAGAAGACAGGTAAACGATTTGTTTGTTAAAAAAATCTTTCTTTGTTATATCAGGTTGAGCAATTACAATGTAATGTAACTGTTTGGGTTTAAATTCTCTTCGTTATAAGCCTGATTTCGTTATAAAAAATTCGTAATAAGCCTTCAAAATATGTTGTTTTAATAGTATTGGGACGGGGGATTTTTATTTACTTCGTTATAAGCCTGATTTCGCTATAAGCCTGTTCGTTATAAACAAACTCTACTGTAATTTGAATAATATGATATGAAATTTTGTGCAAAGTGGCATTTGTGTGTCTGAAACTTGTAACATTTGTCCAATATCATTTATCCGTATACATTTCAAATAAATCATTTCAAAGAAAATATTACTATGGTGATATTTCTTATTCAATTTCAATGAAATTTTTATACAAATTTTTTTAATTTTATGATTTTTATTTAACATTAAAAGTTTTCACTTTAAGAATTTTACCATTTAGACACCTCAAATTTTTCCTTGAGGTATCACTTCATGGGCAAGTACAGATTTACAGGTACTTAAAATAGTTTAAATGATAAATTTTCTGAAGCTACAAGCAAGAAAACTGAACTTATATCCACTTGAATAAATATTCTATTTAATGGTGTAAATCGTAATGAAACTGAATTAGAGATTGCTTCACCATAATTCACAGTAGTAGCAGTATTCATTACTTTCAAATCTATAATTCACTAGAGACATTGATAGACGGGTTATAAGAATGCCCTTTACAATTTTAAACAGTGAAACAGTTTTTTCCTGCTATCTTTAAAGTTAAATTCCACTGTTAAGCTCCAAATCTATAGAATAATTTGTGAAGATGCTTAAAATGTCCTTTAAAAAGTGCCACTAACATCATTTGGCTGAATTTTAAAGAGGTTACATTGTAACCCCATTCATATCCTCCTATAGGGGCTATCCTAAATTTATGATCCATATTAAAATACAATCAATACCCAAAGTTGCATAGTAAACAGTTAATTTCGTTACGCTTGACACATGTTTCAAGAAGTAACCTCTCATCAGCAGATGAGACAGTAGATCAAACATACTGAAAGGTTTTGCTCATCAACTATTATATATTTTTGATCAGAAATGGCACAAATGACTTTAATGTCTTGTATAAAATACTTTGACTTATCATTTATTCTCCTACCTGAGTCAGAGCAGCACCAGCTTTTAGATCATTTAATTTTCGAGCTATATTTAATCATTGATATTGTTTAATATTTTCCTTACAAAATCAGAGATTTTGCTACCTCAAAAAAAAAAAAAAAAAAATAACATGGACTTTTAATCACAAACTATAGACAAACATGTGCTAGCAATTCAATTTGTGATTTACTGTAAATGCATGTACCGGTATTAATTGTTGGGTGGCTAATTTTCATGGTTTCTTGAACTGGATCATATTAGGGGGTATCATTTTTTGAGCTTTTAAGGACCAACTAAATACATAAGTACTGTTTGATTGTTTTAGAGATATTTGCAGGTAATAATTTTTGCTGTCTGTAGCCAACAAAGAAAATAGTGAATAACAAGAGCTGTCGCCAATAGCAGCCAGATGACCCACTCATTAAATTCTTAATCAATATGGTAAGTGCAAATTTAGGTATGTGTTGAAACAATACAGAAGTTGACACAAAAGCACTGACACAGTAATCACTGACACAATTGCGGAGAAAAATTAGATGAAAATAACATGTGGAATATTCACAGAAAGACAATAATGAAACAAGTTGGTAAACAGTAAGTAGTGAATCAATATGTTTGAAAAGGGGAGACACAGTATAGTACCCCATATAGAAGCACCATGCCAAATATCAAGTGGCTGTCATGTTTGGTTGCTGTAAAAAGAGTGAAAAAAAGTCCAGTTTGGGAAATGAAAAGAAAAAACACACTTAGTTGGTAAATGGGAAGTGTTTCTATATGGCCGAAAAGGGGAGACACAGTAAAGAAACCATACTGAAGCAAAATACCAAATAGCAAGTGTCTGTCAAGTGTGGTTGTTAAGAAAGGTGTGATGAAAAATTCCAATTTGGAAAATGAAAAGTAAAAAGTGCAAAGTAGGAAAACAGGAAATGGTCAATCGATAGTACATCTCGAAATTTACTAACGTTTATAGTAGTTTGCAATGCCTACACATAGATAAACTCCACAAACATAAGGTACATGAGGTACATCATCTTCGGATGTGGTAGGTAAGTAAGAGCGCAGCTGATTTATGGGTTTCAGACTATGAAGGTACAGTAATAATTTCAGTCTTCATGGTTGTGAAAACTACAGGGAACATCCCCTGGTACAACATAATGATCTTAATACATTGTATATATGTAAAGCTACGTTACCTGGTTACAAGATAGTAACAACCTCCAGCCCAGAATATTGAAGTAAAACAATGCACTCCAAAGAGGACTTTTCCATGTTGTTTGTACGCTTCTTTAAAACGTTTAGCGATAGAGAGTTGTTTTTCAGGAGCTCCGTCTTCAGATTGATCTGATGAGTCATCCTTATTTTGGTCACCTTGACTAGTAGAATATGTCTGTATATAACATGGTGTGACAACTGCAGAATTTAACAAGGAATGATGATGTGCATTGTTAGATAAATTATTCAAATTCAATCCATTTGATAAGGCTGAAAAAAAAAGAAAATTAAATTAGTAAAGTAGAAAAAAATTATTTGTATATGTCTCATATTTTGTGATTCTGAACTTTCCTTGTACATATGAAAAAGAAAGGAAATTGGGTAAATGTCAAGGAGACGTTGTAGTATTGTAAAATTTTCTAGAACTCAAAAATTTCTACCCGTTATTTATTTTACCTATTTGAATTCTAAAATGGCATTATCAGATTTTGCACATTATGTTTTACATTATCATATTGCTCATATAATTGATAAAGTTGACAATCATCAAATGAAAACAAAACAAGTAATACTACAAATAAATACAACTTAAATTCAAGGACTTTTAACTTCATAAAGCAAATGATTGAAAGTGCTGATGAGATAAAATATTTGGTTTCATAAAATATGAGCAAATTGTTATGGAAATAATTTCAGAGGAACTATATCATTGATTTTTAAAATAAAAAGGGCTAATATAAATATAGTTGATTTCCAGTTTTGATGATAGTAATCAAAGTCTATTTAGAGGCCAAATTTTTGGAAAAACTAAAGCTGTCGCCGATGGGAGCCAGTTATACCCAAGCTAATGGAACCCTGAATCAATATGGCAAGTGTAAATTTAAGTGTGTGTGGACACAGTACAGTTGTGGACAGAGTACAAATGTGCACACAATACAAGTATGGACACAGTGATACACCTGCCCCTTTTTCCCAGAAAATATTCAAAGACTAATTATCTCCCTTCAAAATTTCAGACAGAAACTATATTACTTCATGCACATCTTCAGGTGGTATACTACACAACAACAACTGTGTAACATTTCATCAGTATCCAAGTACCTGTTAAGGAGAACATGTGCTGACAAGGTTCACTCCCCCTCTTTCCAGAAAATATTCTAAGACCAATTATCTCCCCTTCAAAATTTCAGGCAGGAGCCATAATATTTCAAGAAGCCTCAGAGGAGAAGATCTTTTAATGTGTTTCCCTTAGGTCTAATGTTAAACTAGGTTTCCAGCTAGTGGTCATCTTGAAGGATGTCAGCAACTTCCATCATGAAGATAAAATATAGTCTTTGACATACTGAACATTTTTGCATTAAATCTCAAATTCTTTATGAAATAAATGGCAAAATGTAAAAACTCATAAAAAAAAATTTGGCCAAGAAAGGGAAATAACTCCTATTTAGGTATCTAGATCTTCTTTAAAATTTCTAAGTAGGTAGATCTTGATATGCTGAACATTTTTGCAATTTAAAGTTGACCTCAAAATTTTAAGAAAGGGCAATAACTCCAAGAAAAGTTTTTCAATTTTCTTCATGTAGATCTTGTCATGCTGGTCATTTTAACCCTGTCAGAATTCCATTATCTACAACAGTTTTTGAGTTATTTGCGAAAAATAGAAATTTACCCCTATGTAACAGCAGCCATGTTTATTGTTCTAAGGTCCTTGGACTCCTCAGACATTTTAGATCTACATACCCTGGTAATAATTCAGCTAGAGTTTGGTTAATTGGTCCAGTTGTTTAGAGGAGAAGAGTTTTAAACAAGATGTGTTTGTGAAACACAATGCCCCGGTAGCAGCCATATCTTCAATCAAAGTGCAGTCTGCACTGAAAGGTGGTTGGCTTTGTCAGAAATGAATATATCATGTGTAGCTGACCTCGATCAATGAAGATTGTGATCTCAAATTCAGGGCAAAACTTAAAGTATCAATACTTGGGAACAATTAGAAAGGAACTCTTTTTTACATCTCAAGTAATATTTGATGTAAAAATAAGTGAGAATCACATTGTGGATTATGGATTAACTATCCGAAGTTTAATGCTGATAATCTCAAGTTTGATTGAGGGGGGTAAACATTTGATTTTCAGGGGGTCTGGGCGAATTGCCTAGAAAAATTATTTATTTTCATGAAAATCTAAAACAAATTAATATATATTTTCCGGCACCAAATGTCTCATCAAATCATTTATTTGCAATTGCAACACAAATTTATTCTTCAAAATTGAAGTATTTATTTTAATGACAAGAAGGATAAAAATATTTATTTTCACTGGCACCAAGATAAAATTATTTATTTACAAAATCACGCAAGCCCCTGCTTGGTCGTCACCTTAGTGTGACAAACAGCACGGTATTTTATCTGCGTCCAAACTCCTTTAGTCGAGGAATTGCAGATACTATGCACAGTTGTATTTCTTTATTCTCCCAGAAACAGAATTCTAAGTAACCATGATGAAAGCGCTAACTAGTAGAAAGAAGGATGCCTTTATAATTGAAGCATCGGTTGGCATCAGCATGATCAGCGCCAGCGGTTTCACCAACCACTTCAAAATATATACAAATCTCCAGTCACTGTCTGATATACATGTACTTTCTACGATATTCTTCTCATAAATAACCACCATTCAACTCATAACGGCGGCGTTTTCAGTTACGCTACATTCTCCTTGAATGATCTAGAAAGTGAAAGTAAACCACCATGTTAGATCTTTTGGAACTCATCGGTATTTATTCTACATGACTGCCTAAAGTTCAAATATTCCTGCTCTTTAAAGAAAAGTTCCGAATATATTATGCTTTATGTAAGTATAGCCATTGTTCGCCTTTAAGGGTGCGGGTGCTATGTTTTAGTGTGTTTTAATTTTTTAATGAGAAATCGTGTGTGTATAAGATATTTTTCATATGCCATGTGCAGTGCTCCAACGTTGGAGGAACTTACAAGACAAGTAACAATTAAAACCAAACTATGCGCATGCGTGTACATTTGTAAACAAAACAGCGTGTTCGTCGCATGGAAAGACAAATAAATATACTTATACAGCGATATCGAAAATAGGTATACATTAGAATATCATTCATTCATTACATAAAACTGTCGCCTAGTTGATTGTTTTCTGGGAACTGATAATATCAACAAGATTCGGCTGCAATAGAAATTAATACACACGGCCGATTTACACAAATTATCTGAAGACCGTATGTTCATTACGCTGCAACAGAGTCCTTGTTATTATGTGGCAATAAACGAGATCTATGAAAATGTTTCACCAAAAACTACGTTATTAGTGGGTATTTTGCTGTTTTGATCGCTTACATAGCCAAAGCTTATAGCAGTTTGAAGAGTATTATATAAAAAGCATAAGCTGTAGTGCATTCTTTGTAACCCGGTCTTTGCAATAAGGTGGCCAACCACCTTAATAAAAAATTAATGCTAAAATTACCATCACTAGAAATTAAGGTTAAGTAGACATTTGTACTAAGCTCCATTAGATCTATTCACATATAGAACATGAAGCCTCTAGCCTTTGTAATTAATAAGCTACAGGAAAATCTAGATTTGACCTTTTAACCTCTGTGACCTTGACCTTTGACATGACCTAAGTGAAACTTGCATAATGCTGTTTAGTTTCAAATTACCAATATACAGGCCAAATATGAAGGTCCGATCACGTCTGGTTGGAAAAATATAGGCAATGTTAAAAGTTTTCAAATTTGCACTCAGTGACCTTGACCTTTGACCTGGCTGAAATTTTTTGGTAGATTTGTACTAAGCTTCATTAGATCTATTCATATATGGAATATCAAGCCTCTAGCAATTGTAATTAACGAGCTATAGCAAAATCTAGATTTTGACCTTTTTGACCTCTGTGACCTTGACCTTTGACCTGAGCTCAGTGAAATTTGCATAATGCTGTTCAGTTTCATATGACCAATATACAGGCCAAATATGAAGATCCTATCACATCTGGTTGAAAAGATACAGTACAGAAAGAGACATACCATAACTAATCACTGTGATAGTGGGAATGTCTTGGAAAGTGATGGGGATTAATTTTTTCCTTCAAAATTTTTTTATTGGGGCAATAAAACCCAATTTTTGTAGAGACATTTCCTGTTGTACAGGTAAAAATCTAATCAAGCAGGTAGACTTCAAAGACATTACAGGTAAAATAGGTAATAAAATTGTATCTTCCCCACTCTGTTTTATGGCTTTTTAGGTCTATCACAGTGATGGTATGGCTGTGATTTTATGTCTAAAGGATTAAAATCTATGTCTTTCCAAGTGATTTGTTATGGTACGTCTCTTTCTGTACTGTATAGGCAATGTTAAAGTTTTCGTTAAAGTTTTCAAATTTGCACTCGGTGACCATGACCTTTGACCTGACCCAAATTTTTTTTTGTGGATTTATATTAAGCTTTGTTAGATCTATTCACATGTATAATATCAAGTCCCTAGCAATTGTAATTAACGAGCTATGGCAAAATCTAGGTTTTGACCTTTTGACCTCTATGACCTTGACCTTTGACCTGACTTAAGTGAAATTTGCATAATGCTGTTCACTTTCATATGACCAATATACAGACCATATATGTCATGAAGTTCCTATCACATTTGGTTGAAAAGATATAGGCAATGTTAAAGTTTTTGTTAAAGTTTTCAATTTTGCACTCGGTGACCTTGACCTTTGACCTGACCCAAATATTTTTAGTGGATTTATATTAAGCTTTCTTAGATCTATTCACATAAAGAATATCAAGTCTCTAGCAATTGTAATTAATGAGCTATAGCAAAATCTAGGTTTTGAGTTTTGACCTCTGTGACCTTGACCTTTGACCTTAGTGAAATCTGCATAATGGTGTTCATCTTCACATGATCAATACACATACCAAATATGAAGTTCCTATCACATCTGGTTTAAAAGTTATAAGCCAGGTTAAAGTTGCAGACAGACAGACAGACAGACAGGGCAAAAACAATATTCCTCCGATCTACAGCTCCGGGGGCATAAAAAGTTTCCGACGGATGCCATATGCTGACAGATGCCAAGTGACAGCAATAGCTAACATGACCTTTTAGGCCATGTAGGCTAAACTACTAGTATAGGCTCTCAAGAGCCTGTAGCTCACTTGATCCAAAGCTGACAAAGAAAGTACAATTTACCTCGATGATAAAGGGTTTCACTTTCTAGTATGATAATAGACTTCTATGTATGTGTCAGGGAAGATAATCTTTGTATGCATTTCCCATAGGCTTCTATGTTAAACTTTGCTTCCCATTGGCGGCCATCTTGGATCTTATAAAGACTTACTAGACACATTTTTCAAAGTGGGCAATCAAAGGACCATTTTGACCAAGTTTGGTTCCAATAGGAAAAGTAGTTTCAGAGAATAAAGTTTTTCTTGTAAAGTCCAATGTTAAACTTAGTTTCCTGCTGGCGGCCATCTTGGATATGACGCAGACTTGCCGGACATATTTTACAAAGACAGCCAATGAAGGACAGTTCAACAGGTTTGGTTCCAATATTAGCCAAGTAGTTTCAGATGAGATGATCTGTTAGCGTGTTTTCCCATAGGGTCTAATGTTAACACTTTATCCATCAGTGACGTATATTTGCGCTCTACTACCTAAGACTGTATTGATGTGCACCATAGCCCTCCATACATTTCAATTGCAAACTTTTTGTGCGTGTCCTGTAGCCTAATGGCAAATGTCAACAGCAGTTATGTGTAGTAGTTTTTAAGACCACTTTGTAGTAATAACGGCTGTTAAAAGAGCTCCAGAAACAGGAAATAAAAATAATCAAATTTAAGGGAGGGTAGGCAACTTTAAAGATATTTCCGCTTGAGAAAAGAAGGTGAAAAAGCTAGAACTTCGGTTGAATAATATAGAAAGATGATTGAGAATAACAGACATATCACAATTTTAGGAACAATCTCCCACAGAAAGAAACTGCGCCTAAATTCAGTGGAAAATAAGGAAATTGAGTGATTTTGACACTACCAGCTTTCCATATATTTCTCTGTTATGAGCAAATCTTATGCTATTTAGGTCAAAGATTCAGAAATGAAAGTGGTGTTACGGGCTTAGCTACTGGCGCGAAGAAAATCCGGTTTGGCATCACTTTCGATTCTCTGGGACGACTTTAGTACGAAAAAAACATCAAAAACACCATTTTTAGGTGGGGGTGAGGAAGGTCTTTGAACGTGTTATCCAATACAGTTCAATGTTAAACTATGTTCCACACTGTCAGCCATCCTGGGTCTGCTGGGGACTTGTCAGACACACTTTTCAAAGGGGACTTACAAAGGACAGTTGTGACCAAGTATGGTTCCAATTGGAAAAGAAGTCTCAGAGGAGATCTTTGAATATGTTTTCCCATAGTTAAACTTAGTTCCCCCTCGGCCATCTTGGATAATGTTAGCAACTTCCATCATAAAGATAAAATGTAGTCCTTAACATACTGAACATTTTTACATTAAGGATGTTCACTGGTCAATTTTAGTATAACAAGGATTTCAATTAAATGTGATTTTTTGTTAAAAATTGAAAAAGAAGTAATTAAAGCCCAAAAAACTGACAGGTTACCGTTGTAATTTTTGAGATACAATTGTTTCAAAAAATGTCGGGAAACTGAACTCCTCTGCATTTTTCATACAAATGTAGGTTTAACAGGAGCAATGTTTATCCAATAATGAATGTGACAAAATAACAACAACTGAATAAAATTTTGTCAGAATGCTCAGAAAGATGTATTAAATGAAATTATGGAAAAAAAATTAGGGGTCATCGGACAAAAAATTATTAAGCTTTTAAATGAATAAAACCAGAGAAGTCCGAAAATCTGACAGAAATACATAAACATGACCAGCGAACATCCTTAAATCTTACTTCTATCTCAAATCCTTTTTGAAATATAAAATGTATAAACTTACAAAAAATTTTACCAATAAAGTGAACTAACTCCTATATAGCATTTGGATTTTCTTCAAAATTTCAAAAGTTGAACTCTTCTTATCTGTTATATTTTTTTTTTCATAAAAATAAAAAAAACACTAAAATTTTGAAAAATTTTATGGAAAAAGGGCAATGAGTCCAAGATGGGTATCAGATATTCTTCAAAACTGCAGGGCGGGTAGATCTTGTCATGCTGGTCATTTTCACGTGTGTCAGAATTTAGATATCTGCAACAGTGTTTGAGTTATTTGCCAAAACAGCAATTTACCCCTACCTTCTATTTTTAGTAATGGCAGCCATATTGTAAAGTCCTCGGACACAATTTTGAATCTACATACCCTGGTTTATATTGGCCCATTGGTTTCAGAGGAGAAGGTTTTTGAAAAAGTTTACAACGGACGGAAAGCAGACATTGACAGACACCAAGTGATGGCAAAAGCTCATATGACCTTTAAGGCTAGATGAGCTAAAAAGGAAAAACAAGTCAACTCTGTTTACTATATCCAAGTGTTCTTTAAACCACTGAACTGGACAAACATGGGGGATAGGTTTTAAATGTTTCAAATATTGTTTCATTGTTTCAGATGTTTTAGATTGGCCATGTCTCATTATAACTGCTACTTTAACATGTTTAGCCATAAAAATCAGTCCAAGAATCATAAAGACTTCAGGCCCTTAGCTTCAATGTAAATTGGGCTTCAGTTTATTTTAGGGGTCCCTACCATATAAAGTGTATCTTCCGACTATTCTAAATCTAATTCTAGAACCTACATTTTTGTATCTCACAACCTTAATTACAAATGTATAACCCTAACCTAAAGTAAACAATGTAAACACGAAAAACTCCCCCGACACCAGTCACCACCCTAAAGTAGTTGGACCCCTCAGCAAACTTAAGTTGTACAATGTAAAGGGGGGCCACAGGGGGTTTCCACCTGCAATCCCGATTTATTTTTTCTAAATCAAGAAATCCTGAACTACATTCCAAACATGACAAAGGAACTTAAAAACTGATGAAATCCCAATTTCTGGCGAATTTATTTCCTGAAATCCCAGGCTTAAATCATAAAAATCTGGAGCTTCAAAACTTCTAATCCTGATATACCGGAAAAGGGTCCCCTCCCTCATTGTAGGCTGCACCCATTTCTGATGAAATTCATCATGATGTAGTGTACATAATCATGGACATGTATGACACAAATAAACCTTAACAAAGATTGTTGCATACAAGACCTCAATATTTACATGTTTTAGATTTAAACTGTAGATTTGTTGGGGTATGTGATGATATGTAAAATCTTCTACAGGTTGTGAAACTGTGAAGCTTGCTGGGCGTCTCTGGAAACCGGCGACATTCTGCAAAATGCTTTAAAGTCTTTCTCTTAAAGATAGATAAACCATTTTGTAAGAAAACCTTTCTCATCATGTTATCATGAAATTACAAACATAACGGTTTTAGCACAAAACTTGAAAACAAAACTATTTGGGGGTCAAATCCAACGTGCTCATTTCTAAACCGGAAATTGACAGACGACAAATTACGACTTTCACGAATCTTATTCCGATTGTTTTCTAACTATAAATAAAAGAATTGAAACGCACATTAATACAACAAATGTATTTGTATTTTCTTAGTCACATTTTAAGCAAAATAACACTTTAAATACCAATGGACGAATATTGCGGCATTTGCGACTTTTCATTCGGAATACATTCCTCGGGACTTTTCCAATTTGCCCATTACATTCAACAGAATGACTGAAGTTGAAAGCAAGTTAACCATTTACAATGAACAGAATTATGATGAAATGATTTTATAGCATTTACTTCAAATTTT
The DNA here is from genome assembly GCA_002080025.1 of Modiolus philippinarum. NCBI lineage: Eukaryota > Metazoa > Mollusca > Bivalvia > Mytilida > Modiolidae > Modiolus > Modiolus philippinarum. The sequence goes on along the minus strand of MJUU01058321.1, from coordinate 15,275 downwards.
ACATTCATATCTCTCAAAGGGAAAAGAAGACATTAGAAAAATTGTTTTGTGTCATAATTATGATATAGATGAATTATTGGTCATGTTGGTCCTACAAGCTACAATGCAACAGGGTCTCAAGTCCAATTTGTTTTTAAACACCACATGAGTTGGGATGACAGCTGATGGAAGGGGTCCAGGGGCTGCCTTAAGCTAGCTGACGTGTCCAGGACAAAGCCTGGTAGGGGATCCAGGGTAGCGAAGGCCATGAAGGCCTGAAAGCTCGTGGTATAATTTCAGCATTTTAAAAGGGTAACGGTGCAAGCATATTTTTACCTTATATCACTAAAGGTGTACCCTATGGAAGGGCATCCAAAAGGAAATTGCCAAATTTTCAGAATTGGCCCTACTTATTATTTTTTTAATCTCTTGAAATCTACTGTAATCTGCCGAGGCTTAATGATTATTCCATAACTAAGAGACGTGAACTTATGGTAGCATAATTTTTTTCTCTTTAAAACAAAGTTAGAAATAAAGATAAAAAACTGGCACAATCCTTTAATTTTAGCTTCCGTTATATAGATGATATTTTGTCGCTAAACAACCCTCGCTTTGGTGATTTTCTTCATTTGATCTATCCAAAAGAGCTCGAAATTAAGGATACCACAGACACTTCTACATCAGCCTCGTTCCTTGACCTTCACCTTGAAATTGACAACAGAAGGAGACTTCAAACTAAGCTTTACGACAAACACGATGGCTTCACCTTTCCAGTAGTAAACTTCCCTTTTCTTTGTAGCAACATCCCACCTGCGCCTGCAAATGGAGTTTACATCTCCCAGCTCATTCGCTATTCAAGAGCCTGTGTTTGATACAGTGACTTCCTTGATAGAGCCCAGTTGCTCACAAATAGGCTACTTCAAAGGGTATGTGACCCAAAACTTGAAGTCATCCCTCCAGAAGTTTTACGGTCGACATCACCATCTTGTGGACTGCTATGGGATATCTGTTTCCCACATGACAACAGATCTTTCCCTTTAAGGCTTAATTGTCGTTTCCTCTACCGGATTTGACTTTACTACCGGATTTGACATGCTCAACACGGCGGGTGTCTTATAAGAAGCAGGAGATGCTAACTCTACCGGTGCACCTGATCTCACCCATGGTTTTTTATTGGGTCCGTGTTGTTCATCTTTGTGTGTGAGTGTCTTCATTTTTCTTTTCTGTGCCATACCCATGTTGTGTCTCTGTTTTTTTCCGCCTTTTTTGTTTCTGGTGTTGCCATTGTCCTTGGATTGTTCGGTTTTGGATTGACAGTTCGGTTCTCACTTACTTTAAATGAATATGGAAGGAACAAAAGACACTTAAAGTTACAAAAATCAAAATTCAAAGGGACAAGGCGAAAACAAGAGACACTCAACATGTACAACATTGTACAAAAATATGATACATTAATCAAATGTTAAATTCCGAGATGTACTGCAAATTGCATTGTACAATAGAGCTAATGACTTAAGAGATGGTTACAATACCATGTAACAGTACCCATTTCAAAATAGTTTGTCCGGTAATTGACACTAAACAGCTAAACATGCTAAAACAATCAATGAAATTCAGATTATAATTGATTTTTAGCTCACCTGGCCTAAAAGGCCATGTTAGCTTTTGCCATCACTATGCGTCCGTCGTCCGTCGTCTGTCAACAATTTCAAAAATCTTCTCCTCTGAAACCACTGGGCCAAATGTAACCAATCTTGGCCTGAATCATCACCAGAGTATGGCTTCTCAAAATTGTGTTCGATTAGGCGTTAGGTCAAACAACATGGCCTCCGTTGCTAAAAATAGAACATAGGGGTAAATTGCAGTTTTTGGCCAATAACTCGAAAACCGTTACAGATATCAAAAATCTGACACGTGTAAAAATGATCAGCATGGCAAGATCTACCTGCCCTGCAATTTTGAAGAAAATCTGAAAACCCATCTCTGAGTTATAGCCCTTTTTCCGTTAAATTTTCAAAATTTTTGCATTTTTTATTTTTTATTGGATTAGTGTCTATCCAAAGGATAGAATTCTATCCTATGTTACGACCCAGATTGACCAACCTCACGCAATCAAACATTAGTGATCATACCCATGCTAAAAGAATCCTTTTCAGGAAACCTCGTACACATCTTTCTGATATCATAAAAAAACTCTGACAGTCTATAGTCTATTTTCATTGAACATTAATTTGATTGCCCGAACTTTTCAACACTTAAATGGTGCCCGAATTCGTTAATTAATCACCGAGGGAATTTCCCATTCATAAAATTTTGTGTGTAGATGTATGAATATGGAAGACCGATGTCTTTGCGTAAACGTACTTCCCTGAACCGTCAATGAAACGATGTAGCTGTTTTGAAATAAATCATAAAAGAACAACACATTGGAAATAAAAAAATCAAATTCATTAG
>MJUU01058321.1:0-11755 GCA_002080025.1 Modiolus philippinarum | reverse complement strand
GCAGCAATATACCTACCTCCCCAGCGTATGGAGTGTATATTTCACAATTATTTCGTTACTGTAGAGCGTGCAGTTTATACGGTGACTTTGTGGAAAGAGCTAAAGCACTGTCACAAAAACTGCTGAGTCAGGGATATGTTCAGCCCTTGTTACTTTCGTCGCTTCAGAAATTCTATGGCCGTCACCACAACATCATAGATAGTTATGAAATGTCAGTGTCACAAATGAAAACTTACATTTTCAGCTAGAATCACGTCTTTCCGGATTTGACATTACCGGTTTTGATTTTAACCCTGGATAGACCCACTGACAGTGTGACGGGTGCTGCATACAGAGCAGGACATGCTTACGCTTCCGGAGCGCCTGATGTCACTCTGTTTTTTGAGAGTTCACACTGTTAGTGCTTTAGTTTTTTGTGTTGTATATGTGGTGGTTGTATGTTTTGTGGGTATGTAGTGTCTTTGGTCTTCCGGTGTTCTTGATTTTGCCTTGTCTCAGGACTTTGATGTATGCAATCTTGTGCTTTGTTCCTTCGGTATTCTACTGCCGTTGTTTTCAAGCAAGTTTAGAATCTCCAAAATATACTCTACAAAAACTTAGTTCAGTTAATATTTAAACAATATGAATATGTAAAATTTAAACAATATGAATATGTAAAATTTAGTAAACATATCTAATGTATAAACTATATAAAGTTTATAAATGTAGTTTAAGGGAGTATGAGTGTCAGATTTCAGAAGCATTCGATATCATCGGGGTTTATCCATTCAAACAGTGTTAATTTTTTTTAGCACATGGATAATATTTTCTTGGTCATAGTTTCAAATGCATAAAATAGACAGTGTATTAAAATTGATCAACTTGCAATTACATTTTCATATTTTTAAAGGCCTAACGAAATAACTGACCATAGGATATTTCATATTTTGAAGTGGGGAGTATCTCCCTCCTGTATATCTCTGTCCCTAACTGATTTTGGTTTTTCTTATTAGCTCCTACTGAAAATTTGTTCTCTATCAGGCTTTACAAAATTTTGGGTATGGATTTCCAAATGTTTTGGTTTGATCTGCACTGATAAAGACCTCAGTTGTCGAATTGTGCATATACAGTAATCAAATCTACAGTAACTTCGGTATTTTGTTACTTTTGTATTTTCAGTTGGCCTTAAAATGTATAGGCCAGTGTTTGAATGAGAGAAATATTCTGTTTAGTCTAGGATTTAAAAATATTTAACAGAAAAAGGAGACAATCCGAGTCAAAGAGTATAAAAATAAATCACAACACAAGATCCCGTTCATTACCATATTTTATCCACTAGAGATAGTTAAATTTTAAAATTTTAAATGCGAGGCTTGCCGAGCATTTTAAAATTTTAGAATTTAACTATCGAGAGTGGATAAAATAAGGTAATAATTGGGATAAAGTGGTGTAATCTTTTTCTCTACTCATAGATGATAGATGATAGATGATAGACCGAGATTTGTGTTCCGAATAGATTTAGCGGGAAATAGCATGGGGCTTTATTCAACATACGTTGAATAAAGAAAATTTATCTAACGGGTCAAAACCGGTTTAAACCGACATATCATTAGAGAATATATGATAGTCAACTATGACGTCATAATGAAAAGGCCGAAATAAGAACGTTCAGTCATTAAATTAAAGTCAATTTAGCACTTTAGCATTTGAGATTCCTAATATGTGCATACTGAATGTGTATTTTTGTCGATCTACCTGAAGCTGAATAAATACTACGAAACTTATGGCGATACCATGTTTTGGGAAATAAGTTTTAGTCTTTTTGCCTTTGTCACTCTCTAGATAATGGTTAACAACAAAAAGTTCTCTTTTTCTTAATCTTACCATTTAATTGTATTGATTTTCTCCCATGTACATTTACTCCATATTTGTTATATTCTATTAGAAAGAATCAGATCTCGATTCTGCTTTCACAGTTGTATAGTGGTTAAGATATTTTGGCATTTGAACTTCCGAATCGTTACATTTGTTTAAAAGTAATTATCATTTTATAGGAACACCAAAAGGTGTCATTAACTTTGATAATGATAAGTTGGTTCAATCATGTAATAAGTTAAAAACAAAGACGAGCTCCGATGATGGCAATATTCCAAAATGATTCTCCATGTTACATTCGAACAAAACTCACAGTTGCAATTCTTGATCAACGCAATCCATTTCTTTTCGAATTGTATATTCCTGTGGTATATCTTTGTAGTAAAAGAAGCTCTCTGGATAAAAGGCAGTAGAAACTGTCGACTGTCTTCACAGTCACAAAGAACTGGTAACGTTCTACAAAATCAATGTAATATATATATAATGTACACTAATTAATCGACATGCATTCGCGTGTAAAGACACAATGAATCACCCCTATTAAGCTGAGTTCTCGGCAAACAGTTTAGGTAAGAAGAATTAAATTGGTTTAGTTCGGTGCATAATGTTTAGCCCGGTTGAGAAAAATGTAAACAAATTTCTTATTTTAAGTAACTTTGGATAATGTTTTGTATCGGTTCAGGATAATGTTTAGGTACTGTTTTTGATATTTGAACATTTACCTCAACCTAAACATTACCCAGCTTAATAGGGCTGGTTATGTGTTTGAAATTTATTTGCAATCAAGTATATGCAAATTAAAATAGATTGCCTTTGACGAACTGCAAACAATACTTAGTAATCTAATCATTTGATTGATAAGAGCTAGATTCTAAAGTATAACAATTCTTCCATAATAAGTCGGGATGTCCTACCATTCATTGATTTTATATATGGGATTCTCCCAACTCATCTTACCTAAAACATATCTAGGAAAGTATTTTAAAGCAGGGAAATGTTTTATTTAACCTATAGCTTTGCTTGTTGTGACGGTATGTTGACATTTCAACATGAATAAAAAGATATAGAGTAAATGCACATGAGACAAAGTCTCTACAAATACATGGTAAAAAACAAGCAAAGGAACAACGCTTTTATTGTTGTTCTTTATCTTGAAGTCACCATATGTCTGATGATGGTATAGATTTTGTTTCGGTAATCACAATATTTTGAATTCTTTAATCTTCAATTCGTTATTTCACAGAGAAACACTATTGTAAACACATTAAGCTGAATAGAGTAATAATAAAATAATGCTGAAAATTTGAATTGCTGTCAATTTAGCATCAATATGTTTATAAACATTTGATAAAGTCGTTTTAGAGGAGAACAGACATAAACCTCTATGGAAAAGACCAGGCGACTAAGTTATAGGTCTAGTCAACTTTAAGCCAAACAATCATAAGCTTAACAATACGCAACATGTGAATCAAAATGTAAAATAGACGTGGTTCATTGCCTAGTTATGCGCATAACTTTACTTACAAAGTTAGGAGGGAGGTGAGGTTTACAAGTGCGTTTATATCCAGTTTCAACAATGGATTTCCTTTCAGATCTCTGAAATGACAGCATCATTATAATTCGTTTCGTTAGATGAGATCTACTGTGGATGTAAACACCGTACATCGCTCAACGAAAATTTTCGTATTATCATATCGCAGTTTTAGATAAAAGATATCAGATCAGCCTTTTGAAATTTACTACTGTTATGCTTTTTTCTTGTTTAAATATCATCAAATTAAGAATCTTTACGTGTCTTAAGTTCTGGTCGATCGAACGGTATCGAACTTGCAAAAAGGGGGTTTCTCATGAAAAAAGGCTTATTTCACGAAGGCCTCGTGGTGACTTCAACATGAAGAACAACAATATTAGTGTTGTTCCATTGCTTCTTTTTCCCACGTATCTGAGTAGATTTTGTCTCATTTGCTTTCACTCCATATCCCTTCATTGTTTATTATATCACGAAACTTTTTTTTAAACGGAGAGCAACACAGTAATTTTTACATGAAATTATTCACGTGAAAATTTTAACTTCAATGTCACGTGAAGGTACAATGAGATTCATGTTACATGAGTTTTATGTGAGATTTCTCGCTACAAAATGCCTGTGTATATCAGATCATATTTTGCCAGATTTTGCAGTGAAGTTAGTGTTAGCAATTAAATAAATTGCTATTGTTTAAGATAGAGACGTTGTGCGCAAGGTTGTTGACGATTGATAGTATTTAATCCGATATAATACAATGTATTCGAGCAAAAATTGTAGAATTGAGGGCAGTTACCAAATATATATGTAGGACTCTAAAGTGCAATTGGGAGGCTTAAGTGTGATGATCGAGCTAAAGTGCAATGGTCAGATGACAGAACGAATTGATCGCCAACTATTTTTTATATTAATTGTTTATTTGAATAAAAGTAGTTTGTTAATTGCCGTTCAATTTGCATTATCCTAAAATTATCACAGAACGTTAGACCGACAAGTGCTGCCCCCTGGCTCAATACGCTTTGCTCTGTTCGCTCAAGGATTCCACGGATTTGATACAGACTGGTCAGTCTATTCCCGAATGTTCAATAAAACGTTAATGAAAAAACACAACATGACCCGAACTATTTGTGACGTCGAAGTTCCGCTCTAAAACAACACAACTGAGTCTAATAATGCATTTATTTATTTGCAAAGTTACGCCCGTAGGGGCCAAGCAAATAAATTAGAGACCATATAAGACATACAAACATATATATATATATGCCATATGAGGGTTTTTTTTATTCCTGGAGAAAAATGAAGAAAAGAGAAAGAAATTATCTCTACTAAGAGTATTTTTGGACAGTCGTTGAAGAGTTAACGGGCATTTGAAAGACAAAATTCCAGAGTAATGTGCAAAATAAAAAAATAAAAGGAGCTACTCAATCGTCAGGGGACACTATCCAAGACAGGGTAGCACTATCCATAACCGAATACTAACAAATTTAAACCCTTACCTATAACCTTAACCCTAACCCTAACCAACACCTAATATGGTTCATGTATAAACAAAATCACCACTCTTAAGGATTGGGTTCCCTAAAGTAGATTCGGCATGTATTTTAGCGCTTAGTCGGAACAGAGGTGGTTCAAGGGGCTGGTCCCCTTTTTTCTGGAAAATTTTCAAATTGGTTCAAAATTTAGCAAAAAAACTGACAGAAATGATAATGAATGTAAACTATTCTTTGTTCTTGAAACACATTTGAACCATCTCTTTTTCCATGACTGGGTCAGTCGGTTGGTTAGAGTATAGTATACTATTTTGGATACCTTGTTTTACTTAGGTCCATTTGTTGAACCAGGGTGTTTCCGGGTAAAAACAGCCTTCCTTTTTCTTGACAGTTCGTGCAGAATTAAGGCAAAATTTATGGTTAAATATCCTAGAACTTTAGCGTCCGTTATGAAAATTCCAAAATAGCGACGGACGGAGTTATTCACGAAAGAGAAACATCATAGAAGTAGAATATTTTTTTAGTTTAGATATTGGAAGGTTCCTAATAAAGTCGTTGTATTGGATAGCACCGAAGTACTTACTTCTGGGTTGGCGAATTCTATCGGGGACTAAGAATAACCTAACAGAGGCATCGGCCCAGTGGCAGTAAATTACAAAATTTTGAAGTTACTTTGAATTTCAGTTTCTGCATATGATCATTACGACCACTTATGTCTCTTCATTCCAGATCAAATCAAAGCATTTTTGAAATCCGTAAACCGAACTATGTGTAAAAGGTGATAGGTCTACAAGTCATATTCAAGCTCTCTGTATTTAGCTATCTCCTACTTCGAGAAAATATCGTAGTAATGCGGTGCGTCCTTTTACTCAAATCAAACGTAATATACAGTCACAAATATCTTAAAATAAACAATAATTATTCTACGATATAATAATCATAATAAAACATATCATTTCGGAACATTTTATATGCATTTTTTTCCGAATTACGCAAATTTGATGGTGTCTGTCGTCATATTTCGGCGAAAACACACCTGTCAAAGCGGCTGTATTCGTGTAACTGAAATATTACAACCTTTTACCTGGGCCTTTGACCACTGTTCAAAAGAGGTTGGATGATCAAAAACATCGAAACAGAAAATCAAAACGCCAAATTTAGGAACAAAATGCTCTTTCCGCGCGTCATTGCAATTTGTGAAGACAATTGCATTTAGTGTGTTCAACAAAACCATAGAGTTTTACGCACTATAGCGTGGACCATCGCATTTTAGCGTGTTCACCATCAAAGTGCAGCGTGGACCATTGCATTTTAGCATGTTCACCGTGGAAGTTAAGCGTAGACCATCGCATTTCAGCGTGTTCACCATCGCAGTTTAGCGTAAACCATCGCACTTTAGCGTAGTCATCGTACTTTAGCGTACCGTCGCCTTTTAGAGTCTTAACACATTTTTAATACTTAGTCTAGTAGTTTTAATTGATTAGAAACATGCCACAAATGATTCATTTCGCACAATGTTTTCAGTAAAAATTGAAATTAATAGTACTTGAGCTGAAAAAAAACTAATTAACCAAATAATTTTTCGAAATTTTTAATATTAACAATATCCAATTTGCATTTTAATAAAAAGTTTAAAGACTTCGGTTATTTGAAATTTAAAAACCACTTGATTTGAAGTACCTTGGCCTCGATCTATAGTGATATACACTTGTGTATTTCGCCGTTTCGATAATGCAACAAAAGGGAGAAAAATATTGTTTCATAATTCCAAATGTAATCGTAACTTTCAATTTCATTGGTAAACGTCATAAATAACAAAATAGCGAAAATATAGTGCAACAAATAAAGACGTCGTTTACGATGATCAAACATATTTTTTAATTCATTTGTAATAATAAGAATTAAACACTGTTTTTTCGGAAATTATTTTTTATAAACTCCGGCAGGTCACTCACAGACTTCACATAAAGTCCATCTAAATAGAATAGCCACAATCAGCTAAGGACAGAGCTATACAAGAGGAAGATACACACAAGTTTTTGAACAAAATTAATTTAAATTTAGATGTTGCAAGTTTCCAGATAAAATCGGTTTTCGGGCCAGCACTGAAATACTTGCTGCTGGGTCGGTGAATATCCTCGGGGACTCGGAGTCCAACATATAATTGATTTAAAAAATATCACAACCTAAATTTTAAATTGTTATTTAGATGAATTTAACAAATTGTTCTTAAATTCTATTTTTCTAATAATAACGAATAATTAATTCACATCTATCTTTACCGAGTTTTCATCAATTTTAAATTTTGCAGGTTGGTTTACGATGTATTCTTTAAATATCTGAAAGTAAATACGTTTTGTACAGACAGTTTCATGGAGTCATCATAAGACGTACAAACATTGCACGCAAAATCAGTCATATTCTTGCATTGAGAGATCCAGTAATACACAGAGTCTAATGCAGGCTTGTATTTTACGCAGATAGATAGTGTTTCAGTTTTGTTTTAGCTAAGACTTATTTCTTCAGCAATGCTAATCAAAGTTTTCTTTTATTTTTGTAATAGTGTAGTCAGTTCTGTGTGATATTAGATCGCCTTTTGTCAAAGCCATTTGCTAAGGTAGGTACGTAGTTCATTTTAGATAGCGAATAGCCCAAAGAGAATATGGAACATTTCTAACATAAGTTTTTATTGTAATAAAAATATCATTTATGCAACATATAATAACATGTTTTACACCAAAATTACAGCATACTTTATAGAAACACCGTCGTAACGGGAATGATACCAAATATACATGTATAAATTTTCTTCAAATCTACAAGTTATCTCTGATTTACTTTTAATACCGCCTGATATTTTCAGTATCACTGAATTGCCAGTAGAAAGGGACAGTATACTGTTATATTGGTATTTTATTTCCACTATAGTTTGAATACACAGGCTTTAAACAATTGCGCATCTTTCAACTCATGAAAATGATTCAAAATTAGGAAAAAATCGTAAAATACTGTTCTGTTTCTAATCTGCTCATTTCAATTACACTTACAGAAGTAACAATTGTTGTAACGAATCCAATAATTCAGGATGGATCATGGTAATTTCATTATTGCTAGCATGTCTGATGAATAAAAAAAAATATTAATAAATAATAACGAAGCATGACAAGACATTGTACTTTTATTTGTCTTTTTCTAGTGCAGTTCGTTCGTGAATTGTGGCATTGGATTGCAGTTTTCGGCTATTGTAGGGGTTTACTGTTATCCTTCAACTTAGGGCTCACTTGTTTGGCTCAATGCAGCACTAATATATTTTAGTTTTTAACATGAGGGAAATAACAAAATTACATATCAGAGTTGTCAAGAGCTGAAGTCCATGAGACAAAAAGACAAATCAGGTGAATGTTAAACACAATGAAACGACACTTATCAGCAAAGGGCTAAATATCAAAGCAGAGTGGGTTAAATTATATGCTTCCAAAAACAAACCTCTAAACACCTTCTGTGAACAAGTTCAGGGACAAATAAAGACCTGAAAACATTGTCTGTGGGCCACTTCATGGCGAAGTCAAACGGAAATATTTTTCGATAATGTCTTTTCTCGTAAGTGACACCAAGAATTTATATTTGACAGAAATGTCGACGTGACAGAATCTCTTTACTAATTCACACAGCTAGCAAAAAAAACGACAGTAGAATACCGAAGGAACAAGCACAAGATCAGAGACAAGGCAAAAACCAGAATTCCAGAAGACGGAAGACCAAAGACATTACATACCCGCAAAACACACAAACACTACATATACAACACAAAAAAAACTAAAGCAATAACAGTGTGAACTCTCAAAAGCCGAGTGACATCAGGTGCTCCGGAATGGTAAACATGTCCTGCTCTGTATGCAGCACCCGTCACACGGTCAGTTATGAATATGTTATGAAAGATCTGTTATATTACTGATTGATTATTGTCATTGTCTAGTCCTGAGACAAAACCAATTGAAACTTTGGTACGTGTAACGTGGTAAAAAAAACATAGAAGGATTTAGATTATTATCTGAAATGAAAATGAACAAGATAATTATAAAATATATAGTAAATATTAGAAGAAAAATATCAAATCTTGTTTTTATTCTTTTGTAATATTTTCATTACAAAAAGATGAGGTGAATACGCGAGCTGTAAATCTGTTTCTGGAGTAAAGGAAACCAGACCGAACACTAGTATTGGTCCAAACAAACTGTTACTGGAGTTGAGGAAACCGGACAGAAGAGTTGTATTGGTAAAAAAACTGTTACTGGAGTCAAAGAAACCGGACCGAACGGTAGTATTAGTAAAAAACACTGTTTTAGTTTAAACGTATTTATTTTGCTCAAAAAGAATGCAAACAGGATAGGACACAAGTTAAGCTAACTTATGAAGTCTTCTCCTGATACAATATTTACAATAGTATTTGATTGATCGAGCATGCAGCAGTATAATATACTAATACAATATATTTTAAGGATAATGTATAATATAAGTTGTTTGTATGTGTGTGATGTTCAGTTGGTCAGAAATAAATAAATGTCTAAACAATCATAAATCTTTCCGACTTTTTTATATATTCGTACACGATCTTGTTCGTTTGAAAGGATTTGATTACCACAAGTTAAAAGTTGAAGATCTATAACGAAATCACTTGGTAACCAATGAAGGCTTTGAATCAATGTATTTCGTATTTGAGTATAAATTGGACACTCTAAAAAATAATGGTATGAGTCCTCACGATCAGCTCCACATCTACATGATGGATTGGAAATTATATTGACTTTATATAAGTCGTAGTTAAGAAAAGAAGCACAACATCGAAGCTGTGTTAATATGATATTTAATTTGCGGGGGCCCGTTTCAAAATATTTTGGAACTAAACTAATAACGTTCTCTTTCTTTAATTCATGTTTAAACTTTGAAATAGAATCCGCGTTTCGAATAGATGGTTCTAATTTATTCCACTCACGAATAGTAAACGGAATATATGAATTAGAAGTACAAGCTAATCTACAAAAGGGTAAAATAATGTCATCCCAATTACGCAAAGGATATATAGATGTACTCTGAATTTTAGGTGGCACCAAATTACACAAATACGATGGCGCATTATTATGTTGAATATTGTAAAACATTTGTAATCTTCTTCGTTTTCGTCTCTCAGACAAAGCTTCCCAACCGCCTTCTTTGTAAACTAACTCTGAACTAGTAAATATTGGCAAACCAGTTACTATTCTGGCAGCTTCTAATTGAAGTTGGTCTAATTTATTACAATTCCCAATCCCACAATTATCCCAAACTTCACAAGCATATTCAAAAATTGGTCGAATATATACTAAGTACAATTTATCTAAATTTTTACGACAAAGTCTATATTTTAATTTTCGAAGAACATTTAAGTGTTTAGAAATACTTGAAATAATATTTTCAATATGTACATTCCATTTGGCATCACTGCTAAATGTTATCCCAAGATGCTTATGGCAATTTGTAATCGGAATATTTGTTCCATTTAATGTAAATTCAAGGTCCGGAATATCTATATTTGAAAATAACATAATTTCTGTTTTATCCGGATTAAAATACATGAGCCATTTCTTTGACCACTCGTCCAACTCCTTCAGGTCGTGATCAATCACAGTTTTTATTTGTAATCCATCACCACTTGAATAATTGAATGAGGTGTCATCTGCAAAAAGTCGAGAAAGTGAGAAAAGGTTTTCTGCAATATCGTTAATATAGATAATAAATAGAAGTGGGCCTAAAACTGAACCCTGAGGGCCTCCAGCTGAAACACTGCAAAGTGAGGAGCATGACTCCTTAATTACCACTCTCTGCTGTCTGTTTTTTAAATAACTTGAAAACCATGCCAGTAAATGTCCATTTAAACCATATGATTTCATTTTGTGTTATAAACCTCTATGCCAAACTTTATCAAACGCTTTTGAAAAGTCACAAAATACAAAACAATTAATTTCCCTTTTTTCTTAAGAATTTAAGATACAATTATACATTTCCAGTAGTTGATGAACAGTTGAATATTTTGGTAAAAAAACAGATTGATATTCGTAAATTAGCTTATTTGAATGGAGATGATTAAAAACATACTTGTAGACAACACGTTCCATTATTTTACCAACACAACTAATAAGTGATATAGGTCTGTAATTTGACGGCAAAGAGTTTTCTCCCTTCTTAAAAATAGCTATCACATTTGCAGTCTTCCAGCTGGAGGGATATTTAAGTTGTTGAAGTGATTTGTTAAATATAATTAGAAGTGGAATCGCAATCTTTTCGGGACAAATTTTCAACATTTTATGACTTATAAGATCTGGACCAGATGCCTTATTGGGGTCTAAAATTTTTATGATATCTACAATTTCATTTTCAGAAATTTTTATATCACTTAGAGAGTTATCAGTTTTGTTTTGAATATTCGGAAGTGACACATTCTCGTCATCCAATGAAGAGATAAAACTAAAGTATTTATTTAACAAATTACATTTCTCGTCGTCTCCGTAAACAATATTCCCAAACTCGTTATCTTGAATAATATTTTGAAGTGGGGGTATATTACAACATCCTTTATTTGATTTGATAAGCATCTTCATAATTTTCCAATATGTTTTAGGGTTTGAAGCATTATCTAATATTATATTATTTATGCTCTTTTCAAAATTTTCTTTAGCTAACCTTTTTAAATTATTTACCTTATTCCGCTGCTTTTTGTATTTATTAATATCAGACTGTCGGTTATATTTTTTAGCTATTTTTCTAAATCTGTCTCTTTTTCTAATTTCACGTCTCAGTTCTTCGTTAAACCATGGACGATCATTATTTCTTATTGTAACCTTTCTTGTTG
>MJUU01058319.1:29722-77305 GCA_002080025.1 Modiolus philippinarum | reverse complement strand
TAAATCTGGGGCTGTTGGTTGCTTCATTTTTAAGGGTATTTTTTTGTTAATTACAGTTTAAACAAAATTTTCGTTTGACATGACAAACAAAAAGGTAAGATATAAAAAGCATACGAAGCCATTTAAATCTCAAATTTATACATTTAAACATCAACAATCCAATTACGCATTCATTATTGATATACAGTACGCTTGGTTTGTCATTTAAATTGAAGTAGTCTATTTAAAACTCATGTCTTATAAATAGCGTGTTGTAATCAACAAAAATCAAAGCGATGTCAGTACATAATAAACTGGCTGTTTATTGACAATTACCGGGTAATACAACTTTCACGACAGAGTTATCTAACTTTCATTGTGTATTGTGTATTACTCGGTAATTCATATTTTAATTTTCTTTTTTTTTTGTGTGTGTATATGTGTTAATTTTTTATTGTGTATTACCCAGTAATTCATATAATTTTTTTCTTTATTGTTTTCTTTATTGTGTATTACTCGGTAATTCATATTATTTTTTTCTTTATTGTGTATTACCCAGTAATTCATATAATTTTTTTCTTTATTGTGTATTACTCGGTAATTCATTTAATTTTTTTCTTTATTGTGTATTACCCAGTAATTCATATAATTTTTTTTCTTTATTGTGTACTACCCAGTAATTCTTTAATTGCTGAACTTCCGGAATTTTTTTTTGGGGGGGTCAAATTTTTAAATTTTTTTTATCACTTTTTTCTGTGTAACTCTTTCCCCTTCGGTGTACTCCAGGGTAATTTTTTTTTAGGGTGGGGTGAAGGTGCTAAAGCTTTTTTGTTATTCTATATAAACCTATACTGGTTATGCATATCCCGTGGGCGCGGCAAGGCGGCGGCCACGGGATATGCATAACCTTTAACTACTCGTGTTGACCTTTTCCACTGCAGTCTTTGAAGCTTTTAGGGAAGTTCATCGTCAATTAATAAATGGTGACTTTTGTGATGATAGTGACTTACCATTAAATCCAGAATGTAGAACAAGTAAAGATGGACAATCTAAAGCAGAAGAATCTGTTTGGTAAAAAAGTATAAAGAATAAATCTCTACCTAACAACCTCTGTATCCACAGTAAATGGTAAACATTTCTAACTTTTTGTGGATGAACATTTTCCAGACATTGTAAATTTCATGAATTAAACTGGAGATTTTAGTAAACATGTTAATTCGTTTGTAAGAAACGAACTATCTACCCTCTTGAGTGATAGTAACCGTCTGACAACTCTACTGATATATCCAAACCTGTGTCAAACAGCACAGAGAAAAGTAAAAATAATGGATCTAAAATAATTACTTCGAAGTTTTTGACAATTTGCTCGTCCAGTAGTGACAATACAGTTAACAGTGCTGATACTACCGTTTGTTTGGTTTGTGAAAAAGTCTGTATGGACGACTGCATTCTCTGTGATGCATGGTGACTCTTGGATTCACTACAAATGTGAAAAACTTACAAAACAGGAAATTAAGGAATATGATAGTAATACACCAGATGACTGTGTTATTTATTATACTTGCAAAAGTTGTAAAGATCTTCTGTTTCTGGAAAATTTTGATCGATCAGACAATGAAGCCGTTGTAAATATTAGTAGTGACTGTCCGTCTATAAATACTGGCAGTGATTGTCCGTCTAACTCAATATCAAAAATGTCTCAAAGCCCTGAACTTGATAGTTTGTCAAAAACTTTATGTGACTTATAGATTCCACAAAAAGTTCTCAACCTGAGACTGAAACTGAAATAAATATAACTAGCATTCAACTTAAAAATCTGACACAAGATACTTTGTAAAAAACTGTAATTGCTCCTACATTAAATGTCGACTGAAACCATACAAGAAAAGCTGAAGCAAAATCTACACAATCCGAATCAGTTTTGAGTACGGAACTTAAACAGAAAGAAAAGGAACTCTCTCATAGCGAAAATGTATTAAAATCAAAGGAGCGTTCATTAAGTGAAATAAATAAAAAAAACTAGCAAAAGCCCACTCTTATATTCTTGCACTGGAAAAAAATAAGGAACATGAAAAACATTTAACATTTAGTATCAGTCCACCTTAAATTGATAGAGTCTAGGTTCATCATCTACTTGATTCAAACTTTATACAACTGTTTTCAAATACTGATAAAAATATCATAATTAACAATAATTATGACAGTGTTTGTCAAGAAGATTGTAAATCTATAAAGTCTGACAAAAGTCTGAATAATCATCATGTGAAAATCATAACTCTTCATCGGCAAGTATTGAAACTCAGGGGGGTCGTTCCAGGTCCATCTCAATCTGATCCATGCATAAACCTAAGTACGAACAATGATAATAGGGCACATTCAGATAAATCTGCTATTCCGTAACTTAATTGCAATGAACAAGATGAAGACGATAATCATTTTTATCAACAGAAAAAAAGGCGTCGAAACCCAAGAGACATCAAATTGCAAATGTACCAATAATTTAACACACCATGATCCAAAACCACCCAGTAGTAATGGGCCATCCACTTTACTTATTCAACAATTCCACCCCTTTACAACAAATCACTATTGCAACCTTCAATGTTGAGAACGTCACAACAAATGCAGTGTAATCTGTAGAACTCCTTAGAAAAGTAGATATACAATGTACTGGCAATTCAAGAACATTAGTTATGGACATTTGAAAAAAAATCTTAGAGAAAATTGCTATTGACAATCATTAAATTTCATTTATTAAATGTACTGATGAATATGAACCCATTTCTTGTAGGCAAAGGATTGGTGGTTGGGGGGTGTATATTATGGAAATCATCCATCGATCAATATTAAAATACAATCCGACGGCTCAGAGCGTATCTGTGTAATAACCATGGATGTCACTCCTAAACCAATTTGTTTTATTGCT
Source organism: Modiolus philippinarum (assembly GCA_002080025.1). Taxonomy (NCBI): domain Eukaryota; kingdom Metazoa; phylum Mollusca; class Bivalvia; order Mytilida; family Modiolidae; genus Modiolus; species Modiolus philippinarum. The sequence continues at coordinate 74,400 of MJUU01058319.1, read as the reverse complement.
GTATATGTTGTGTACAAATTATAAATTTTTACAAATCATAATTTGTACAAAAATTTAATACACATTATAATTTGTATTTTCAGTTTGTACAAATTACAATTTGTACAAAATTAGCTTATGCAAATTATAATTTGTACAAAAATAGCCCTAAAATCACTTTTAATTTGTACAAAATTGTACATAATTTGCAAAACTTTGTTGCAAATGATGAAATTAATGAGAAACATGATGTATTTTCTAATGATAAGGCACATATTCATTTTATTTCTGTAAATTTTGTTTAATTAAAATTTAGGTATGAATATTATTGCTAGAGCAATACAGATGGAGCGAGGTGGAGTCGGAAGTGACGTCACCGGAAGTGACGTAGACCGGAAGTGACGTGACCAAAGTCATGTGACCGGAAGCTGAAGTCGCGAGACCGGATGTAGAAGTGTTTGGGTTGCGCATGCGCTACCGTAAGTGACCCTATTTGAGGCCCCTTTACGACCATATTGACCGGAAATGACGTGTTGGAACAAAACGTGATCCCGAAGGGATCTTGTGTGACTATTTTACATGACGCATGCGCGACCGGAAGTAGGCGTAGCGCCAGTTGTAAAACCGGAAGTGGGTGTGTATCTACTGTAAGTAAGCATTTTGATAGGAAATGATGTGTTGAAAGAGTGCAAGACCCCGCAGGGATCTTGTTAAGCACAATTATATCACGCATGCGCGACCGGAAGTGGGCGTAGCCCCAGTTGTAGACCGGAAGTTGTCTTATTGGAAGCCTATTCGCCCATATTGACCGGAAATGACATGTTGGAGCAACATGTGACCCCGTAGAGGTAATGTAAGACCTTAATACAGTGTACATGCTGGAACACTAACCATTGGTCTGGATCCATTGACTTCTTGCTTCAACTCTAACCATTGTTCAGGAACTCTAATCATTGTTCAGCAGCTCTAACCATTGTTCAGGAACTCTTAGCATTTCTTCTTTAATTCTAACCATCTTCTTCTTGCTGGAACTCTAACCCCTTTCTTCAACCATCTTCTTCTTGCTGGAACTCTAACCATTTCTTCTTATTGGATCTCTAACCCTTGCTTCTTGCTGGAACTCTAACCCTAACTCTAACCATTTCTTCTTTAATCCTTACCATCTTCTTTTTGCTTCAACTCTAACCATTATCTTTTTTCGCCATTGGACTGGAACTCTAATTATGAAGTTAAGTTAAAAAACTCACGTTCGAGACATCAAACCTCTTGTTGAACCTAAATAAAAGTTAAAATTAAAGTTAAAAATTTAAAACTCAAGTTCGAGATATTAAACCTCTTGTTGAACCCAAGTTAAAGTTAAAGTTAAAGTTATAAAGTTAAAGTTAAAAAACGGAAGTGGCCCTATTTGAGGCCCTATACGGCCATATTGACCGGAAATGACGTGTTGGAACAACACGTGATCCCGCAGGGATCTTGTATGACTTTATTACATGACGCATGCGCGACTGGAAGTGGGCCTATCCCCAGATGTAAACCGGAAAAAGGTGTGTATCTACTGTAAGTAGCCATTTTGATGGGAAGTGATGTGTTGGAACGACACGTGACCCCGCAGGGGTGTGGTTTCACCTCATTATATGACGCATGCGCGACCGGAAGTGGGCGTAGCCCAGATATAGACCGAAAGTTGAAGTTTCCTTCACTTTCCCCTTTTTATAGTATTATACCCCTTTTTCAGTGTTACTCTTTGTATTTCTTCCTTTTACATCCAATGTTCAGACTAATATCCTACCCTTTTTAAATGTTGTTATGCCTTTTCCTTTTCAACGCCTTCTTCAATGTTTTTCTTTGTATTTCAATTCAATGTTTCACCTAATATCCGGGCGCGTTCGACAAATGGACATAACTCATGGGAGTTCCCGCTTTTTTTATTTGTGGGCGTCTTCTAACACGTCCGCGTCCGTCAAAGGGACATAACACATAACTCTTGGGAGTTCCCGCGTTTTTTTGGATGTCTTCAATCACGTCCGCGTTCATCGCAGCCATTCAAAGGGTTGTTAAGCACATTGTTGGTTGCTAGATGTCTTCTGTCGCGTCCGCGCTTACAAAGGGAAGTAACTCCGGCTTTTATTTTTCCTGCATTTTGAGGGAACATGTATGGACACGTCTGAACCTGTCGTAACGAAACAAAAAGTGGATTGAAAGTGTACATAAGGTGTACCAATCAAAAAGCAGAAAATTTGACCAATCAGAACACAAGAGTTTTGACCAATTACTATTCTTATTCCATAAGTCACTGACCAATCACAGCCGTCGAGACAAATGACTTGGACTATATAAACCCGTGACCGGCTTATTCGCCGTTCTTATATAGAATGTCTCACCCACTTGCCAAGAATCGTGTCCTGTTGGTGAAGGATACTCCAAGAGACGATGTCCTGACCAGAATAGAACAGATGGTGACAGCAGAAGAAAAAGAATTTCTGACCTGTTTGAATCCGCGTGAAAAACGTACAGAAGCTTTGCTGGACTTGCTCCAAAAAAAAGGACCTGCAGCTGTCGATGCCCTTTGCCATGCTCTGATGTTGGTCGATAGAGAAGACCTTGTTGCCGTTGTAAGGAACGAAGACATAGAAGATATGGAGATATGTGGTCCAAAGCTGTCCACATATCATTTGGGAGATGAAGTCTACCTGGAAGTCAGCAGCCTTGGTGTTACATTAAAGAATGATATACAGACCATCTACTTCCCGGTGGTGCGCTGGATAAGTTTGAGATACGTCCTCGAAGATCTGGATGACGTCGCTCATTTCTTACAGCATAACAGATATGCGTCGTTCGAGAGACATCTAGGTGGCAACGTGTACGTGAAAGCAGAAAGTCCGTCTGTGTGTGTGGAATTCTGGTACAAAGACATTGGAAGCATACAACTAGATTTTGAGCAGTTCGAGAAATTGAAAGACGTAGATAAAATCTTACTCACCTTCCTACCATAGCTGAATATTCATGTTCCTTGTGAATTTACCCATCCCAACATAGAAGAGGCACTCTACTGCAGTGAGTGTATTCCCAATGGTCCAGACTTGGATTAAAGAAAATCAAGACAAATATACAAACAGCCCTTTTCAGGGCCACCGACTTATTTCAAAAAGTGTTTCATGTCTACTTGAATCAATTCAAACATATCTTATGACAAACTATATATTTGTTTTGTATTTTTTGTTTGTTTGCTTGTTTGTGTTTTTTTGTTTGTTTGTTTTGTTTTTATTTACCTTTTTCTATGCCCTTGGGTGTCTTCTATCAGGTCCGCGTTCATCGCGGCCATTTTGTTTTTTTTCTAAGGGAGATAACTCTTGGGATTACCCATGTTTTTGAGTTGTAATGCACATTGTTGGTTGCTAGGTATCTTCTATCACGTCTGCGTTCGTCAAAGGGGAGATAACTCTGGCTTATATTTTCCTGCGTTTTGAGGGAACATGTATGGACACGTCGAAACAAGTCGTAACGAAACAAAAAGTGGATTGAAGGTGTACAGAATGTGGACCAATCAGAAAACAGAAAAAATTACCAATCACAGAGTTTTGACCAATTACTATTCTTTTTCCATAATTAACTGACCAATGACGGTCATCAAAACATCATAAATTGAACTATATAAACTCGTGACCGGCGTTTTACTGATCTGGACAGTGTTGGCGTGTAGGGGCAAATGTGACCCCTGCGGATCTACACTGAACAGACTCCCATAACTCGATCGGTTGGTATTGGGTTTATTATTACGCTTGTTAGAATTTATTATAGATTACTATTGTCTTTATTTAGGCTTTTTGCGCGGAGACTTCCCAAGATGCGAGCCTATATCTCCAACATATTAGGGTCAATGTGACCCCAAGTGGTCACTATACCTACCCGCGGAGTAGTAAACATGTGTTCATATAAATAGACATAATTTTTTATGTTAAATATTTTCACAGTTGTAATTACCTACAGATACTTAACTTTGAGCTTAGTAACTATTTATGAACAATTAATTAAAACCTTACATTCTCACACTTCAAAATTATTTCATTAGTGTATATCACCAATTAGTACATTCAAGATTCCACGTGTATTCATGTAGTTACCAGTAACAATCTGTTTTTCCGATAAGAGACTTAAACTTTTAAAATATAATAAGTAATGAAATAAAATACTTAATGAAATAAATGTTTTTGAAAAATTAACTGTTTGGTACCCACCAACTAAATTTACCAGGGCGCAATTACCATAATACGGTAAGACGTCCACCAAATTGAAAAATCGAATCGAATCGAATTTACGCCGTTCTTATTAAGGATGGCTAACTCACTTGCCGAACATCGTTCTTTGCTGTTAAAGGAGATGCCATTGTACAGCGTCTTGAACATGATGGAACAACAAAACCTTGTTCCCATAGAACAGAAAGAAGACATAGAGTGTCTAAGGAGCTTTGAAGAGCAAATAGAAGTCTTGTTAGAGTTGTTGCAAAAAAGTGGACCAGCAGGTTTTGATGTCTTATGTCAGGTGTTTACGACCATTCGCAGAGATGACTAGGTATCTATACTGAGAAAGCCAGAAGAGATATGTTATCACGTAGAAGGTCAAGTCTACTTGGACGTTACTAACGATGGTTTGTTGCTAAAAATTGAGAAAGGCTGCTTACATTTTCTAGTCATACGATGGATTAACCTACGGTCAGAAATGTATAACATCAACCACTGCATTGATTGCTTCTCAAAAAATAAAAATGCTGGTATACAAGATGGAAAACTAGGAGCAGGTGTCAAATGGATGGTGGACAGTTTGCGTGTAGTGATCTGGTTTAATTGGTGCCATGACAACGACATTGAGAAACACAAAGGAACCAAGATGGTTGAAATGACCTTTGACCAGTTCAAGAAATTAATGAAGATAGATGATGCCAACCCTCATTCCAGAATTACTTACCTTTAAGTCGTACTGTTTCACACATAACTACATAGATGATATTACCAACTGCGACGAATGTGGTTATATTTGGTGAAGACAGAGAGTAAAAAACTAACGGCCCTTTTCTGGGCCACCCACTTATAAAAAGAGTTCAGATTGCTTGATCAATTCACAAGGGTCACTCTGCATTTCTCCAGGCTTGTGACTGGCTATAACTGTAACGTTAAAGGCTGCATTACCCCCTTTTTCTTCTTTTTTTTTCCTTTTCTTTTCTTTTTTTTTTTTTTTTGTTAGTGTTCAATGAGGGTTTGTTGTGGTGTCGACTTTTTTGGCAGTATATTCTTCTTGTAAGTTTTTGCGGTCCTTTTTCACCTGTTTGTTCAGTTTGGCTCATTCGGTATAAGAATCGGTACACATTTTACAAATCCATTTCTTCTTGTCAAATTCAGTGCGTTTCTTTACTTCTTGACATTTGTAACACTTCTTTGATTCTTCCCGTCTTTTCTTATGCATGGTGTTGGTCTGGATAAAAGGGAGTTTCGGACGAGTTTTCCGTCGATATGCAGGTTTCGATTCTTCAAATTTTTCTCAGGTTTTAGATACAGGGTTTGGATAGGTTGTTTAGGAAGAATTTTCCGATAACCAGGTTTTGGTTCTTCCTTTTCTTCTACAAATTTCTTCATTCCAGCTGGGGTGACGACGTAGATACACGGCATTGCGTCCGTTCGAGAGTTGGAATTCAACTGACAAAATTTTTAGTTGCATGTTCTTTTATACATTCCGATTTCTCACTGGGGAAAAAAATGTAAAAAAAAAATTGGTTAAACTACACAAGTTAGACTAATGTTTCCTTTTTGCAAGCATACAATATTTTACATAGCGATACCCATCCACAGTTGGGAAACCATTTAGCATGCTCTTCCATAAAAGCATTGTACTTTATCACATTGATTAAGATAAAATAGTCCAACCTTCGCCAGGTCCGCTGGTCGTTGATTCATTTGAACGGACCATCCAATGTAAGAATCTAGCCTGACAGATTCATCAGTATACTCTATGTATTTTGGGCAAGTCATTTCTGTTCTCGGTATAAACCCGTGTTTTTGTAAACATTCTTGAATGAAGGGACAATCGGGAAATTATCTATGGTGTTCCATGTGTGCTATATCTCCAACTCTCCAACCACCCAACACTCCACCACACTGTGTGAATTGACATTTGTCTTCTATACCAATATAATAAAAATAGTCCCGGGCGAGATCCAAGGATTGTACCACATTAGACCTCCACGTTTTGAACGTATCTAGGCATAAATTTTCTCGCAAAGGTTTCAATCACTCTAAATGGCTTTCGGGAATGCAGTCCATCTATGTAGTTCGGAGACTTCCTATATGATCAACTGGTCAGCAGTATGGCTGTCTAGCGACTAAAGATTTCGGTTCATTGCACCCGTATATAGTCTAAAACTATATGCCTCGATGACATTATTTATGTTTGTAAGGAGGGATTTGATTGGTTGAAATCTCTGCAATTTCATTGGTCCGTATTTTGTACAGTTTCAGTCAATTTTTTATGTGTCTTTATATTTGCTGCTGTGTCATATTTGGATATATCTGCTGCTGCTGTAAGTAAGGGGTAAGGTCAGTCTGTCTGCTGCTGCTGCTTTTCGTCCACACTGGGATCTGCTGCTACTGCTACTTTTCGTCCACACTGGGGTCTGTCTGCTGCTACTGCTGCTGCTTCTCGTCCATACTGGATATATCTGCTGCTGCTGCTATAAGTAAGGGGTAAGGTCAGTCTGTCTGCTGCTGCTGCTTCTCGTCCACACTGGGATCTGCTGCTACTGCTACTTTTCGTCCACACTTGGGTCTGTCTGCAGCTGCTGCTGCTGCTGTTAAGGGGGAAGGTCTGTCTGCTGGTGGTGGTGACGGTATCTGGGTGGGTGGTGGTGGTGGTAATTTTCAGGTATTTGTCACAGTTCTATATGAGGCACTTCTGTCTTCATCTCCACTGGGTTGGGTTCTGTAGCTTTCGTCATCCGTTTCAGTTCTGGTTCCCTGTCTTCAAACACAGCTATAATCTTCAACTCCGACCATTCATATGGGATAAGGGTCACCCCTGACTTGGTCCCCGAGGGTATTCACCAGCCCAGTTGTCAGTACTTCGGTGCTGACCCGGAAGCCGATTTTATTTGGAACCTTACAATATCTAATTTTTGTAAATTTTGTTAAAACTAAGGAGTATCTCCCTCATGCAAAGCTCTGTCCTTAGCTGATTTTGGCTTTCTATTTAGATCATATTTGGTAATTTGTTCTCTATCAGTTTTTAAACATCTTTGACTTTACGGTCTTCCAAACGTTTAGAGTTTATCTGCACTGAAGAGACATTAGTTGTCGAAATGCGCATATGCAGAATCAAAATTCACACTAACTTCGGTATCTAGTTATTTGGTAGGAAACAAGGTCAATTCACCATAGGGAACAAAATACTTTCTTACACATACCGCTGACTGAGGTGCTTTGATGACGACGTAGATATCTTCTCCTAAATAGCACCTCCAATCCACTGGTTCTCTGTTTTTCACTCTTTGAATCAAGTCATCCACCACTTCTGTAGAGTCACACAGAATTTTCCACTGGGCTAACGATAAGCTGACTCCTGCTTTGGTAGGAACGTTGCCTGTTTCCCAAAATCTCAGGTCCACTCTTTTTGTCCCATTCCATTCTGCATATCGTCCTCTACCTAAGGGCATCTTCAAGGGCGTCTTTTACGTCTCTTCAGCACTCATCTGAGTAGCTTTCTCCATGGCTTTTTGAATACTATCTGTTTTTTTTTCTTTTTTTTCTTGAGCACTCAGACTGCATTTATAGGGTAAATAACTTAACAATATTATAATAATAACAAAGAATAACAATATATAGATGACATAAAGATAATATTACTATTAGTGCATTTTTAATTATAAAAATATTGCCATATATAGCATTGAATACTATCTGTCTTCTTTTTGCTAGGCATGACTGATGTGAAGTTCTTTCTGCTCTGCCTTTTATAGTTTTTGTCTTTTGTCTCCATGGCTGTGATTGGATGCTTAATTTTGTCAGACGGCTTCTGATTGGTTCATTTTCTTGCATTCTGATTGGTTAATCCATGGCAAATGGAGGTTTCTGATTGGTTGAAATCCCTGTAATTTTATTGGTCCACATTCTGTACACTTTCAATCCACTTTTCCTAATTCTTCAATCAATTGATGATGAGTTGCCCAGATCTCTGTTGATTTATCTTTGTATTCAGCACAGTAGGTTTGAGTGAACACATATACTATATATAATCGTCCAGCATTGATGACCCCATCTTCAAACATGGCAAGCACGATCCGCTTGTATACTTCTAGACTGTCCATGACGAACTGAATGAGACCGCCATCTTGACTTTCTTTTATAATTTTATCTGTTACCATGGGTTACTCTAACCATTAGGAACTCTAGCCATAACCATGGGTTACTCTAACCAGTTGACACCATACGGAACCAGTCTTCTTTTGTAACCATTGGTATCTTTCTTGAACCAGTTGGTTACCAGTCGTCTTGTGTTGGGTAACTCTAACCAGTTCAAACCAGTGTGACAAAGGTTGAAAAAACAAAAAGCAACAAACGCCTATAATGGCGGATCACTATGATACAGTTGCCATAAAGCAACAAACGCCTATAATGGCGGATCAAAGTGATACAGTTGCTAACTAAACAGTTAGAGTCTAAAAAAATTAAAGTTTAAAAAACAAAACAAAGCAACAAACACCAAGAATGGTGGATCATAATGATACAGTTACTATAAAGTAACAACATCTATAATGGCTGATCAAAGTGATACAGTTGCCAACTTAACAATTAAAGTTAAAAAAATCAGGTTAAAGTTTAAAAAAATTAAAGTTCAAAAAACCAAAACAAAAAGCAACAACACCAAAGATGGTGGATCACCATGATACAGTTGCCATAAAGCAACAAACGCCTGTGTTGGCGGATCAAAGTGATACAGTTGCTAACTAAACAGTTAGAGTTTAAAAAAATTAAAGTAAAAACATAAAAGACTTACCTTTTGGAATGGCATCTGTTACCATGGGTAATTCTAACCATTATTCTGGACCCATCTTCTTTTTGCTGGAACTCTTACCTTTTCTTCAACCAGCACCTTCTTCTTGGTGGAACCCTTTCTTCAACCATCTTCTTCTTGCTGGAACTCTAACCCTTCTTCAACTATCATCTTCTTTCATGGAACTCTAACCATTGTTCTTTAACTCTAACCATTGTTCAGGAAATCTAACCATTTATTCTTGCACCATTATCTTCTTCTTGCTGTAACTCTAACCATTAACCATCTTCTTGTGTAACAACCTAAATTCTTTTTACTTCGAGATATCAAATCTCTTGTTGAACTCAAGTTCAAAGTTAAAGTTAAAAAAACTCAAGTACGAGACATCAAATCTCTTGTTGAACTCAAGTTAAAGTTATAAAGTTAAAGTTAAAGTTCAAAGTTATAAAATGACTTACCTTTTGGAAACTCTAACCATTGACTTCTTCTTTCACCATTCTGGAACTATAACCCTTTCTTCAACCATCATCTTCTTTCACCATTGGACTGGAATCATCTTCTTGTCTAACAACTTAAACTCTTTTTAGAAAGCCACTCTGCATTTATCCGGGCTTGTGACCGGCTATCCCGAAGGATAGGCTGCATTAGCTTTTTTTTATTTCTTTTTCTTTTTTTCAACTTTTGTTATCTGGAAACAGCCGACTTTTGTACAAAGTGGGCTGTTTATGCATTGAATGATAAGTCTCCCCACGTTTAAATACATCAGTCGGGAAACCTACCTTCCAAAGTTCAAATATCCAGCGGTGCTGTAGACAACACTTTTCTCTTCGGGTAGAAGTAGGAGAAACCACTCTTTTCTTGCCGGTAGGTGAAGACTTGGTTGTCCACTATTCTGAAGCCTCTGCTGGTACCAGTACCAAAACTCTTAGTAAAAAATACATCCATATACTTTTCCTTGATCACCTGGTTCGTCTTCCTATTGATGCCCTTGCAACTGAACTTATCATCCTTTCTCAAGCAGTAGTAGGTCTTGCTGCACAAGGCGATGATACCATCTCCACTATGCTCTTCCTTGAACAAGCCTGGAGTCCTCTTGTCATATGCTGCATGCTCTGGAGTGTCCTGTCTAGGAAACCAGTTGGTCTTCTCCATTTCATACCACTGTCACATCTCGGGTTTGATCACCTCTTCCAACGTCTCTACAAATAGAGCCATGTATGCACTATCGGTGTCCATGAAACAATACTGGAAGTCCCTTCTGTCCACAAATACATCCAGGAAGTCGTAATAAAACTCCAGCACTCTCAGCTTTCCGTACTGGTACACAAAGAATCCAATCTGCAGGGGAAGGTCCAGATAGATGGTCTTCTTGCTCATCTCCAACTCGAACGTTGTCTCGTCCAGCTGATTACATCTTCGAAAAGATAGGTCCACCAGATGTCAACTCACTTGCGTGGCCTGGCAAAACAGCACATCAGTATGGCGCTCCTTGTTGGTCACCGTCTTCCCATAGGATGAGTTGCCTTCCAATTTCATCGTCTCAGCCACGATCTTCTTGTTGGGATCTGCATCTCCAGCTCTTCTGGCATCACTGACTTGGTCACCAAACTTGTGGAAACATCTGGCTGGGGTAAACTCCACCACTTGATGAATCTTCTTCACCTTCAATCCATGTTGCACATACCATTTTAGCAACGGTGTGATGATCAGGATCTTCTCCCCAAACATACTACCAATCAAACTCTCCTCTTCTGGTTCATGATCCCTCTCTCCTCAGCATAAGTCCTCATGTGATCTCCAATATCGTCCCTGGACACTTCTGTATTCTTGAAGATGAAAGACATCTCCTTCAGGTCGTCAGGAACTTCCAAGTCGACTTCCACAGCACCAAAGATCCGGCCATCCATCACCGCTTCATAAACTGACTGCTTGAACTGCCCATCACACGGTCTCTTGTCTGTTCTTCACAAAGTCTGCCACAGCTGGATCTTCCTTCTTCATCTTCTCCCATTCACATTCCCATATCTGTGTAACACCATGCATTCTCGACCAAGTACTGGATCTTCTGCTGGGTTCGCTGGTATCGTTGTTCCTTCGTCTGGCCTTCTTCATCTATCTTCCCCTGGTTCAACTCACAATCATGCCAGTAACAGCCCTGGAACTCGTACACCATGTTGGTCTCCTTCACATAAGCATCCACAGGCAATCTTCTCATCCCAATCAGCTTGTCTTTGTCGTTGCCCTGGTGTCTGATGTGGTAGCCAGTCTGCTGAGCCTCCCATTCCAACCAGTCGATGGCCATCCTCTCGTTTCTTCTGGGAGCCTCTCTCCGGAACCCGATCTCGCTCTTCCGACGAACAAAGTGTCCAGTTGGCATCTCCTTCATGATACATGACAGGTAAAGGGCGTTGGCACCGTATCCGATGATCTTCTTGCAGGTCTTGGGCTCCTCGTACTCTGTCGGTCTAATGATGGTGACATCTTTCTCGTGGTATCTGTGGAACACGATGCTGGGTCCTCCCACGATGTTGCTCTTGAACAGCTGGTACAAATCTTTGTTCTTTTCATCTGGCAAGGTGAAGTAGCTCTCCAAGTCCTTGAACATATACTTTAACGTCAGCCCTGGTACGCTGATTCCATCCTTGAAGATATCCACGTTCTGGGTGTGGTAGTACTGGTACATCCGCTCGATGGCTTCCAACATAGGCTCTACATCTTTGTTGTTGTACCAAACCAGGAACTCCCTCATGCTGGTCATCTGCTGGTCTTCCCAAACTCTCTGACACAGCTGGCACTCTTCATCTGTAATGTTCTACAACCTGCTGAAGAAGACATCGTGCGCTGGCAAGCTGGTTCACCTCTAATTTCTCTAAGGACGTCATCCACTCATACGGGAAAATCCTTTCTCCTCCGCAAAGTCTTTCCCATACTCATTACAGGTATAGGCATCTTGGTCCGCTAGGTGGCTCTTCATATGACGTAACAGGCTTCTCTTCTCAGTGAACTGCTTTGCACACATCTCGCAGGAGAACATGGTGACTGTTCCTTCCAATGGGCAGAACGATACTGAGCTATAGTACACAGTATATAAACTTTGGACGCGGACGTTATAGAAGACACCTGGTGTCTTCGCTCAGGTTCGCACTTCCTATTTCCAGTTTTTCTGCGCAGGTGGATTGAGCATGTACAAAATTTCTGATTGATCAATTCAGGGGTGTCTTCTCTCACGTCCGCACTTCCGGTCCAAAATAGCAGAAAATCCGGAACATTTCAAAACGGATGAAATACATGGGGAACGTCTCAAATAAAAATAATATAGATACAAAGGTTAAAAGGAGGGAGAAATGGGAGGGAAATTACCATGGCAACAGAAAAGTGAGATAATTTGGCGGGAAATCTAAAAATAGCTAACGACACGATAGAAATTGGAGGAAAGGGGAAATCACTCTTCGAATTGGATGAAAAGGGGGGGGGTAATTATGCAATTAGGTAGGAAATAATAATAAAAAGGCAAGAGCAGTCGACACAATAGAAATTGGGCGGGAAAGGGGGAAATCACTCTAAGAATTGGATGAAAAAGGGAGATAATTTGTAAAAAAGAAAACAAAATGACAATAGCAGACGACACTACAGAAATTGAGCGGGAAAGGGGAAACAACTTTAACAATTGGATAAAAAAGGGGAGATAATGATGAAATAAAGTATAAAATAATAAAGTAACATATAAAAAAGTTGGACAAGAGGATATTAGGTTAAACATTGGATTGAAATACAAAGAAAAACATTTAAAAAGGGGTTGAAAAGGCATAACAACATTTAAAAAGGGCGGGACAAGGGAGAAAATGACAGAAAAAATAAGAAAATATAAAGAACATTATTGAAAAAGGGGTATAATACAATAAAAACATCTGAAAGACCACGCCTGAGTCGTTCCGACTTAGGAACATACCCGACTTCCGGTCTATATCTGGGGTTATGCCCACTTCCGGTCGCGCATGTACACTGTAGTAAGGTCATACAACGCCCCTGCGGGATCTTGCACTCTTTCAACACGTCATTTCCTATCAAAATTGCTTCTTACAGTAGATACACATGCGCAACATTAACACTTCTTGTTCCGGTCACGTGACTTCCGCTTCCGGTCACGTGACTTCCGGTGACCTCATTTCCGGTCTACCTCACTTCCGGCACCACCACAGCACCACCATCTTAAATAAATTTGCTCGTGCCTTTATACTTCTCATGTTCAACCAGATGCTTAAAAAAAAATACCTGAAAATTTGGTGTATTGCAACTACACCAATTAAAAATTCATGTGACAATCGTGATTTCTGCGTGTTGCTTTTGATTTACTTAAATACGTGCCTTTACAAGTTTTCGTTTCATTCAGAAATATCTAAAATATTTGTATTTTTGAGAAAAAAAAACTAGGGCAGCTACTGTTAATATGGACTGCATAGCCAATATAGAATACAACTGTTAAATTTATGATTAAGGTTTTTCTATTAAATTGATATCACAAAACAAATTGAAATAAAAATGCAAATACGTATAGCTAAATTAAATGGCAACACATTAGATTTTATCCATTGTTGAGATGTCCCCTCTTAGTGGATGGCGCGCCGGCTATGTCTGAAGGATAAATAAACACACAGACATAGAACACTACGATTGATGTTATCTGTAAAAACATGCACAAACACCCCAAATGCATAGACTCACAACCCACAGTCGTTGCAAGCAAATTGTAGCCCTTAAATGTTAAGTTTCTAACATAATTCTAACTTGATAGTTGGAATACCCTTAAATTCGAACTGTTTTCGTCAATTCTTAAAAGATGTTTGAGCTATGAAAGTTTGACTGTTCAAATGACGTTATGCATATGTTTGTAATTTTTATTGTCATAGTTCATGAGTAGTAGGAAAATGACAATTCTGTCGCACCAGGGGAAAACCTGCATAGGACCCCACCCCGACGGCCAAATGCAAACGGACAGCACTCCTATTGAGCATAGGGTAAATACAAGAATGGGAATACATGATATGTATATAGGAGGTGCTAGAAGGAGATTTGATTTGGTCGAAAATGACGACCCGCCCGAATATCACAAAACATCCGAGCAGGAAGATGACTTCATCAGCGAAGATGCCTTCCAGGAAAAGATGCAGGACCAGAATCAGGAAGCCATCAAATGGAAGGAGTAGCCTACTGGAGTGATCTATAAGATCTCGGAGGTGATTGAAGTGGAAGGTAAGTTTGGCAAAAGCAGGATTCTCGCTCTGAAAGACAGACAAGGAGAAATCACCAGAGCATGGGCCTGCCCCACGCTGAACAAAGAGAAGGGTCCCTTGCAAGGTGCTTTCGTCCGGAGCACCGGATTCAAGCTTAGCAAGAAAACTAAGCAGGAATGAGGTATTCCTGCTTAGTTTTCTTGCTACCTCCTCACCAGATCGTAGGAGAGGTTACTAGGTAAGCACGCAAAATTTCCCAATCCAAAACGGATTGGGAATTTTTTTTTTTGATATGGAGGGTTCGGGAATGAGCGCGGCGCGAGGCGTAGCCGAGCGGGGCGTGATTGGAAGAACCCTCCCTACCGCGCATGCGCATTCAATTCTTCTCTAATTGGGACAGAAGTTTGACGAAGCTGATCCTTCTCATTGTAATAATTTTTCAGGCAGACTGCAGGAGCACCGTCTTCACTTGCCAGCTAGGCCCTATAGGTTTCGGCTAATCGCACGATATTTCGATGCTTCTTTTTCTTCTTGGCGACTCGGCGCGAGATCAAGGACAGGGCCATATTTCCCGTAGCACATAAGCAGACGAGGGAACCCAGGGGAATGGACGCCACCGCACCCACACCGGTTAGAGCAGACCCCATCGTGCCACTGGTCAGCAATAGACTGCCCGAGGAACAAGTACCCAAAGGAGACGACCTTATCCGGTCGGTTATAGATCTTCAAAGCATGCTCATATCTCCGGATTTCTGAGATGAGCTTCTCTTCCATGTATTCGATGTGACTGGCATCCACTTCGTCCATTTATCTAGGGCCCTAGAGAAGCATGCCTAGCAGGGGGATACTCTTGAAGGGGCTATTGGGGCCAAGGATCAATCCACTACCATCGTAGAGCCGACTTCCACTCTTCAAGTACAATCCATCACCGTAAGTATTGGGCAAAGTACCTGGGCTTGAGATGCAGACCACAACCCTGGGGTTTCACGCAGCATACTTTTCTACCCTTCTTGAGATATAATCCAGATCCCACGGCTTATGGCTGCACTACCCGATCAAGGCACCCACATCCAAAGCAGGCAGCACGGTTTTGGCTAGCATATGTAGCGCAGCAGAGGCGAGACCTGCAAGCATGGAGAGAAATCCACCTTCTTTTACTTTATGCCTCACCTGCTTAGGGCTCATCCCAAAACCATACCACCCTTACCACTCTGCAAGAGCTTGGTGATGCGCTGGACCTGACGTTGAGTGAGGAACATCTTATGCCCACCAGATAGGTTGGCATGCAGCAATCGTACGCTCACGGGGCAACCCTTCTTTGTCGCCGCTGGATCTTCTCTGCCTGACCCTTCGTCAAGTTGAGACCATACTCTTGATAATCCGTTTATTTATACCTCACGCAGATGAAAGCGGATGGTGAGATGCTCCCCTCGCAGATCGATGGGGCGACCGTCTTGATCGGTCAGGTAGGTTTGCATGTGATTGATGGTCTTCAGGGTCACGGGTAAGTAGATCAG
Source organism: Modiolus philippinarum (assembly GCA_002080025.1). Lineage (NCBI taxonomy): Eukaryota > Metazoa > Mollusca > Bivalvia > Mytilida > Modiolidae > Modiolus > Modiolus philippinarum. The sequence continues at coordinate 58,640 of MJUU01058319.1, read as the reverse complement.
ATTCCTAGGGGTCTGGATGATCTTCATGCCCGGATCGACCCCGGGAAAGAAACTATAGATGTAGGACTGCTGGGTGCCGTTGACGTAACTGCCGTGGATGATATCACTATTCACGAGGATGTTATTGATGCTGATGATATCGACGATCACCTTCCACGTATCCATTCGTTCTCCTGTCGTAGATATACGTTCGGCAATCGAATCCAAGCACCGTATTCAGGCTATTGGGCACATCGAAATCCACTTGGTAGCTTCTGGCGAGGGTGAGCATTGCTCTCAGAGTCGCGCGGTTGGTATCGAAAAGGATCTTAGCCTTGTGTTTGCTGAGCCGCATTTGCCGCTGGATCTCATCATTGATATCATCGATGCCGTAGGAGCCGGTGCTCAGGGCGATTGGAAACCAGTGGGCACCTTCGTCTGGAGAGTAGCGGAAGGAGTTATTTCCAGCATGGATAATTGGGATGGAGTAGTACGTCTCCAGATTCACGAGGGCCATCTCGTAAGATTTCTCCTCGCGCAGTCGGAGGGGTGGGTTTGAAGCGGGTCAAGATCTGACTATCGTCCCCAGAGACGATGAAGGAGAACCCATGCTTGGGTTCGGTATTGGTGGCGATTTTCCGCAAAAGTGAATCGTCCATTTATTTACAGGTGGCGACGTAGAAAGCGGATACCAGTCTCTGCTTCCAATCTTCCAGGCCGTCGTAGTGCTTCTGGAGGTTTTTGGGTTTGACCAGGATGGCTAAGACTTCGGCGGGTCGGATGGCAAACAGTAGTTGCATATGTATGACTTTTGTCTATTTATTTACTGCAGAGCTCAGCTTCAGAAGACGACACTCATCTTCTGGCCATCGGATTCGAATTGGAGGATCCGATCGGAGATGACCAAAGCGTAGGCTGGCGGCGACATTTTCACCGAATCTACCTTGATATAGACGTCGATCGTTGAGTCCTTCATGCACTCGCTTTGCTTGGAGACGTCGAATACGAAGAGGGGATGGAGATCCGTAAAGTCGGCGGGGTTGATGCCTGGATTACTCATCAGGTGATCCATATTGAAGAATTTCCAGCGGAAATCGGCGGCCTCCTTATAGAGCCTGGAGATCTTCTGATTCGTGAAGGAGGCACGATGACCCACGGTAGGATATCTCTAGGAATTCAAAGTGACCCAGATATCATTCACGTATCAGTGGTCGAAGATGGCGGGGATTGGCTTCTTGATCGTTACTCTTATCGGTCTGGAAGGCGACAATCACCCATCGGGGTCTTTCGGGGCTGCTTCGGGTGGAGAGGCGCCAGATGAATTCACGGCTTTCGGGGACACCGATCGAATTGCACTGCCTCATGCGGAAGCCGATATCTAGCTTCACCTTGCTCTCGATGGTCTTATAGAGCCGCAGCTTCTGGTCGTCGGAGGGCATCACGTGGGGGACGAACCAGGAGAGATTGCTGAGGACGATCTTGCCGGGATCGTTGAAATTGGTAGTATCCCGAAGGATGGAGTCATTATCCGATGCGCGGACGAGAGTGAGCTCATGCATCCGTAGACCAGCTTTTCGGAGTCCTGGGCAAATCCAAAGATATGCTTCAAGGGGATGGTGAAGGAGAAGGATCCCTTATTGGCGGGCTTGGCGATGACGCAGGCCTTGCGCGCGGCAAATCCTAGATTGGCGGTGGCGGCGTCTGCGGAGGTATCCTTGACCCATAGCTGGTTGAGGCCTTGGGACTTGGAGAAATCGTCTGGATACGTGAGTAGGCCCATCATGGTAGTGGCGATCCCCGGATCGTTCAAATGCTCGATCGTCTGCCCGGAAAGCTTGTAGCTGATGAATTTGAAGAGGAACATCATTGCATTATTGATGAGGGAGATGAGGTTGGCATCGGCATAGACCGACCCATCATTCTTTTGGAGCTTTCCTTCCAGCAAGAGGTAGCTTTGGGAGGGATGGAGGAAGATATCCTACGACTCGATGTTGAGGCGGATGTCGGTGCCGGATCTATTCAGCTGCGTCCCGTTGATGGGATGGTATTCGAAGAATTCGTACTCTTGGACGCTTTCGTCGAAAGTCAGTCCTTCGATGATAGTAAGCATATCAGCCATCACATTTATTTATAGCGCTGGATGAAGTCGTGGATGGTTGCGATGCCTCCGACCGAGATGAGATTATTGAGATGGGCCTGCTGCTGAGGGGTCCTCTTGGGTGGTGTTCTGGGCTTCTTTTTGCGGGTCACAGTTGAACGACGTGGTCTACGGCCTTCGTCGCTCCTTTCTCCAAACCCTTGATGGCTGTATTGGAAGCGCCGCTCACGGCCTTGCTTCCCAACGTCTTCGCGGCGGAAGAGGTGAATACTCGTCCGGCCAGACTGGCGATGGTATCAAACAATCCTGGCCCACCGACTACATATCTCCGGCGATATTCGTGATTCACCAAAAAGGCATCGTAAATTTATTTAGAGGAGCTTCCGATGCAGCTTCTCGTACTCCACCCTGCTGATATGCTTGGATTTCCTCATGGTGTCGAGGATGGCCACGATTTCGTTGCGCACCCCATTATTCCTAGCCTTATAGGCGGCGGCGCAAAGATCGAGGTGATCCAGCAACTGGTCGAAGCATTTGGGAAGAAAGACGGTCCGGACCCCACTCCAATACTTATATTGCTTATAGAGGTACGAGACGATCTCCTTCCACTTCTTACTTTTGCTAGCCCTGGGGGTCTGCGAGACTGCAGAATTGCCTTGATACATGGCACTCGATGCTCGTAGGATACCGCCATAGGTATTCAGGTCGTCCACCTCGAAATCTCCGGGATGCTTCATGACCATGAGCTACCATAGGCCGGGGGTACCCCTATGGCGCTCGTCGTCGACGATGATATCGTCACCGTCGAAAGTGACGGGGAGACTCCCGATCATGATGGCGCCGTCTTCCACTCGCAATCCAAAGGTATGATCGGCTTTGGGAGTCATACTGAGGATAATGGGTGGCTCGCGGACCGAGATTGGTAGTCAGTGATTGCTCGATCAGTAGTGGGTCGTCGTCGTCCTCGGCGGAAGGAGGAACAGCAGGTACGGGGCGGGTAGGGTGAGATCATCGATCTTTTTGGTGATCAGGGAAAGCGGTCTCCTTTTGCGTCTCGATGACGGGCTTGATAAGTCACGACTGAGTCCGATCTTATCCAGAGGAGGCTGCATATCGCTAGCCTGGATACTACGCTTGATCTCCTGCAGGTCCCTAGCAAGCGCCTCACGCTGCTTAGGATCGGTGATCTTGATGAACGTCATTTTATCACGAACGCTATGGGGTGATGGAATGATGGGAGGCGATGGGACGAACGCCCCTTAGCGATGGAACGAACGCTATGGGGTGATCGGAGGCGATGAAACGAACGCCCCTAAGGGATGGAACGAACGCCCCTAGGCGATGGATCGAACGCTATTGGGCCTTGGGAGGCGATGGATCGAACGCTATGTAGCGTTGGGAGGCGATGGATCGAGCGCCCCTAATCGTTGAAGCATTTGCGGCAGAAAAATCCCACCCTCTCCACGTTTCTATGATCGTACTCCCCCACTATCCGGACTTTCACGCTCGACTAGAGGGTGGAGAATTTGGGCATGGCAATAATCTCGTGGTGGATACGTTCCAAAACCTTACCGGGAGTGATAGCCTCGAATATCGCTTGGCAATATGGAGTGGTACGTCACGCATTGATGTCGCACTGGGGTCTGAGCGACGGCTGTCGGCGGAACCTTTCCCCGAAATCTTGCTCATCGATGCGGCGGGCACCGCATCTTCTACATCTATATCCCGGATCCATGCCGCAGAAAAACATTCGCTCGCACAGGTGCTCGCAAACCAGGGGGTGGGATCTCGGGAGATTCCCCGAATTCCCGATAAAGTCCCTTTGATTTTCCAGGAAAAATTCCTGCATCATTCTTTATTTTATACTCGATAGAACTGATCCAGATTGCATCGAGGCTTTCCATTCGTATTGGATCTTGTGAGATGGATGAATCCCCAAGAGTGATTGCATAGGGTATCGAACTGAGCCGGGGTGAGATCGCTACAATGGGCGGATATGATCGCGATTCTTGGCTTCCTGCTCGAAGAGTAAGATGAAATTGGCATTCTGCCGGGAGATTGAAATAAATTTGGCAGAGGTAGAAGCAATGGCCTTCGCACTTGCTCTGCTTGCCGAGCATAAAGTCGTCAAAGACCATGAGATTCTTGCGAGAGGGGTTGAGGTCGCGGGGGTCGGGCACGTCGCTCACCTGCTCGGAGAAGAAGGGCTCGATACCACTTGGTTTGGGTGGTGGCTTCATCGGCCTCCACCACGTCGATCAAGGAGTGCGGATAGCGATCCTTGATGGAAAGAAGCTCGCGGATATCGTCTTTCGAAAATCCTTTCCCAAACGCCCGCTGCAGACGCTGTTATCAGCGTATAAATGGGCTGGTGGAGCGATTTTCCGAAGACATAGAGTCGATCGTAGTCGAGCCATCCGTCGCGCAGAAAGAGGTTATTCAGCAGCGTCGTCTTGCCGCAGTCTGATTTTCCGATGGTCAGATTTCGGATGGAACGCTGTGGGAGGAGAAAGTGATTATGTTTACTTGCGGTAGGCTCATCGTACGTAAGGTCTTCAACGTCCATTTATCTGTATAAAATGCAATGTATTGCTTGAAAAGCAAAAGTAAGACGGCGACGCACGGCTTGAGCGAGGTGGTGGCAAGCGACGGGAGGCTGCGGAGGATTACTACCTGCGTAGTCTACGGCTCTAGAAATCACAATTTATCGCTGTGTCGGGCTCTGGGTTCGGGAATAAGATGCTCAATCGCATGCCCGTGTAAATGCACTTACCGGGGCATAATTTCCCCCGGCTAGTCACCAAGCTTCATAAGTGTCTGAAGTCGATGCCCATCAATCGCGTGGATAAGGCCTCCTATCACCACGTTCTTTGCTATGCCCAGCATCAGGATACGACTGCCCGCAATTCCATCTGCGATAAAACCATGCTCTAGGAGCTTGACGGCATCCAGCAGCCCTCGGCCCGCGAGCGCATGGATCGAAGTATCGTGAGACCCATCATGGGCACCAAGGCACGATAAGGGCTAAGCGTGAAGAAAAAAAAAGTAAGACGGTCGGATAAGCGAGCCGAAGAGCTGCATAAGCCAGTCCGACGCAAATTCCAGAAGCGGCGCGTACTGGTATTAGGTGGGCCAGACCTGGGCAGTCGATCTCGTGGATATGAGCGCCTTCTCCCGCGCTAATGGAGGCTTCAGATACCTCTTGAGCATCATCGACGTCTTCGCCAATTACGGGTGGTTGGTACCGCTCAAAGATATCAAAAGTGCGACGGTGCGAGATGCCAGCCCGAGAAGCTATGGACCGATAAGGGCACGGAATTTTATAATCGTGAGATGAAGGATTTGCTCCAGAAGCACGACATTCGAGCTCTACTCTACCCAGAATGAGGAGAAATCGTGCGTGATGCAGCGCTGGAATTGTACCATGAAGGAGAAGATGTACTTCTCGGTATATAAGCACGCGCACCTACCTTCCCATCTTGGACGATCTCGTCCGCCGGTATAATACCAATAAGCATCGATCCATCAAAATGACTCCCACCGCCGCCAGCAAGAAGACAACGAGGGCAAGGTCTTCTGGAATCTTTACGGAGATCTCCCACCCATGAAGCCTCATCGATTCGACGTCGGTGATAAAGTCCGCATCATCAAGAGGAAGGGCACTTTCGAGAAGGGATATACTCCGCGCTGGACGGAGGAAGTCTTCACCATTTTTCAGGCCCTAGCGACTCAGCCGCCGACCTATCGTCACGAGGATTTCCACGGTGAGGAGATCCAGGGATCTTTCTACGAAGCCGAGCTCCAGCGCACCGATCAGGAAGTCTATCGCATCGAGAATATCCTGCGGCGGCGAAATAGGGGAGGGGTCAAGGGAATCTTCGTGAAATTTTTGGGTTATGTTAAGTCGTTCAAGTCATGGGTCAAAGAGTCAGACTTGCAATAAGCCCCCTAAAAAGAGAGATCAGAGAGTCTTCCATGCTTCAGCTCGACGATGCGTTTAGTCACTAATGCTTCTAGTACGCGATACTTCTGCATGTCTAGATTCGAAGTCATCAAGCCGCCATTGGTCGAGACGCACTCTGACTTATCGACTTTGCCATCAGATATTTGGAAAGGTATTTGATGGATACTTCGTACTCCTTTTGTATCCGCTTGATGGTCATCTTGCATCTGCTTCACTTCTGAATCTAGCTCGTAAGTGTATTCTTTCAGCTGTTGATTGACCCATTTCTCCGTCAGAGCCATCCCGCTGCGCGAGGGTGCTGATGCCGTCGAGGAGGATTTGACGCTTGTCGTCTTTGGCGGAGAGCGCGATCTAGTTGATCTCCTCGGCGTAGATCTGTTGGAGATGGCTCCGGAAGATATTCATCGGACGATGGATTTCTTGCTGGGTGGTGATGCATCGCTTGTAATCCTCGAATCCTGCGCTTGATGACGCTCTTGGTGACTCCCTTCGCCTTCTTGGTGGTCTCACCGTCGTCCATCTTGAAGGCGCATAGCGTCGCCCGGAGCCCCACGAATTCGGTCATGGCCTTGCCGCTGCACTCGTCCTTAAATACCTCGAGGATTTTCTTGTTCACGCCGGTAGGGATGCCGGAGGGATGCTCGTCCGGGTAACTGGACGTATCGAATTTGGCCTTGACGTGCGTAATATCCTGGTAGAAGTCGTCGGTCTAGATCTCATAGGCCAAGCTGTCTGTGTCGGTCTTCTTCATGAAAATCGTACATGAGAAGCTTCAAAATTTCCAAAATGCAGGCTCCCAGGTAGACCGGCTTATTAAATTTCAGCTTGGCTTTCTTCATGTGGACGCGTGCTAGATTCTCGGTAAAGACCACTCGACGTTCGAAGTCGGGCTTGGGCACGAGCTTCAGGGCCTGCTTCTCGGTGGTAACCAGCCTGACGTCTACATGCTTTCCGGTTATTCTCCATGGTCTTGCCGAAGATCGAATTATTCATGAGCTTGAAGAAATCATTCTCGGAGTCGGTCTTGGGCTTGGCGCGGAGAGCATTATTTAGGTAGATATATTTCTTGAGACATGGTAATTGCCTGAACCTGATGATCCGATGGACTTTGGTGAGCTTCATTCCCCCTTTCCAGATACATTTTGAGATTTCGATGAGGTGTATTTCTCACGCTTGCCCAGGTGAGGCACGAGCTTGCGGACTTTTTCGATCTCCACGTTCTCCGGCGCGAGAGGATAGTCGTTGTGGGATTGGTGGATATCCTGGGAATATTCGAGGTCGCATTCTACCATATTCGTGGTTGTCGGGATAGCTGAGATACTCATCGATCTTCTCCAGCTCCATCCATTCGATATCACCCGTGTGGAGAGGCTGCGACTTCGCCCACCCGTAGAGATTATTGGCGTCGAGGTTAGGTGAGATGCTTGGTGGGCTGAGAGGCATCGTAGTCGGTCATGTAGGGATTATTAGCCTTGCTCATGGCCACCCCTCCTCTGGTGCCCCTCTCGAACATTAGCAGCATGTCCGGATTGGAGAGAAGCTCCAATCTTTGAGGGCGGCGTCGTAGGACAATCCGGATGATGTGTAGTAGTTGGCAGGATCAAGCCCATAAAGAGTCTAGCAGATATCACTGAAATTCTCGAAGGTGTCGGCGAGCAGCAAGACGTCGGTTTCTAGGTAGAGATCATGGTAGTTGCGTAAGATCTTGGACTCGAAGGCCTCCCAGACTCTCTTGGCGTGCGCCTCTTGACTATTCCTCATCGCTGATATGCTCCCCCGGAGAGTGTTCGGGTAGAAGGCTTCCTTTTGGGTGGGAGCTGAGTCTCTTTCAGCTTGGCCTCCCAATCCATATCATCGTAAGGAAATACCCCCTTACTAATCATCAGCTCGTGGCGATCGCCAAATCCTGCTTTCACGGTCTTAAATTGGTCAGGATGAGGTTCTTGGCTAGATCATCCAGCGAGCCGAGTAAAAAGCGCATCGATTAGACGAATCCCATTTCCAAATTATCACCTGCTTGGAGAAGCTGATATATTTGGGAATCATACCCGCACAAGTTGTGGAATAGGATGGGGACGTGCTTCGGGAGCTGGAAATCCAGATTGTACTGGCTGTGTGCTGCGCCGCGAGATGGTCGTGGTCCCGAACCTTATCTCCTCCCAATTCATCCCCGCAAATGGCTTTCTTCGAAGCTATATCTTACCAATTCTCCGCACTTCCTCTTCGATGCACTGCACGAATTTTTTGGCCGCATCCTCCCTGGGGCCTTGTAATCACCGCCCGAGGGTCGCTGAAGTTGGTAGGCCTTCGTGTAGGAGTGTGATGGGTCAGGGTGGCAGGTGCTGAGCTTCTCCATGAAGCACTAGATGGCGAATGGAGCTCTCATCATCTTTTTGTGGTTACGGAAGGCTCTGGCGGTTCCTTCTTCCGGCATCTCGATCCTGACCGCATCCTTCTGGCTACAACATTCCATATGCTCGTACAAGATATCCTGCCTGGAAAAGTGGGAAAGGCATCTGCGGCAGAAGAAAAGTTCATGACCGTGCTCCGTCAACTAGGAGCTCAGAAGTCGAGTAATGCTGCTTGCCTTCGCGAGTCAGGAAGAGGAGATCTACGTGGGTGGGGCCCGTATTCTTGGATATCTTATGATAGATCTTCAGATGCTTTTCCTCATCTTCACCCGTCTTTACGCCATCAAAGCCATAGACGTTAACGTTGATGGTGGGATTCTGCCTCTAGAACTTATCGATCGCCTGGAGCGAGACTGGAAAGTCAATCTCTTCAAAGTTTAGCTCATCTTCCCATTTCTTGTACTGAGATATGCGGTTGGTGGATTTCTGGTCGACTTCCTCCGCCAGCACCGCCCACTGGAAGCAGCTATTATCTTCATTTTTCACATTGATTATCGCCTTTCTTTTTCGCGAGAGCCGATGGGGTTGGTATGAAGGAGCCCCCCTTGAGTGGCCTGAATTGGTTGAGATGGATTCCTTAGCTTTTCGATGTGTCCGAACGTCCACCCGCTCCCTTCCCGCATGTACTTAGCGATATTTTCCTTGACCTTCTCCATCATGAAGGCAATCTTTGATTGGGTTGATCGGAAGTAAGGGGTGATGTAGGTATATTCTCAAGTCGCGGGATTGGTCTTCACCATTTCTGCTAGAAGCACACCTTCAATTCATTCTTTTTGGTGAGAGCATCTTAGATGGTGGTGGAGATTGTGCTCTGACTTACTTCGAGAAATGTGGTCACGTCATGCAACTTTACGGGTTCGATGACGACCGTTCCAAAAATACGCCATTCAGAGCTTCCCGCCCATCGGTGACCTTGATCTCAAACTCGACTGGGGCATTTCTGATATCTTTTTCCACCAGTTGAATCAGATCGTCTCTCTTGAGATGAGAGCACTTGCGGCAGCGATTCTTTGCCAAGCGCTTTGAGCTGCTTATTGCTGAAGACTTCGTGGCGGGCAAATTTACGGATGGTTTTTCCTCGATGAGCTTCGCCAAGGCCTCTTTGTTTTTCCTGCTGACCCCCCCTCAGACCCTCACTCTTAGCTATTTACAATTGGCGGAGAGTCTTCATGGTCTCATTGACCACCATCTTACCCTCAACGGGGATGGGATCTTCCATCTTGCTTGGTTGCCAATATATTATGCCGCCAGCAGAGACCGTCCTTTAAAGGGCTTGTTCTTACAGAACTGTCCCTTCTTCCTTTTGAGTGGGTAGCCACAGCTGGTCTTCTGCTCTCTTGGTTGATGCTCAAATCTCTAGACTTGCTCCATCCCACAATTTTGACACTGTTCTGATCCACCTACACCAGGTTAGGGGGCATTGCAGCACTGATGCTGCTTTTGAGGTTGGGTGCTTTCTTCCAAAACTTATCATTCTCCAGCAAGAAATCCTTGATCCCATTCATCTTATTTCTTTCAGATGTCATATCTTTTTTATTTATATCAACCTCTTTAAGGTGTCCTACTCCACTTTCCTGTGGGACGACTTGTCTATCACCGAATACATATGCCATTCTTGTATTTACCCTATATGCTCAATAAGAATACCGTCCGTTTGCATTTGGCCGTCGAGGGTGGGGGTCCGATTTCCACTGGTGCGGCAGAATCGGCCTTCTCATACTACTAGTACCACCACACAAAGACAGAGTACCACCACATTAAGACAGTGTACCACTACATTAACAAAGTACCACCTTTTAAATACAAAGTACCAGAAGTATAACACGGCATAAAAGATAGAGTACCACCACAAAAAGACTCTACATAAACTAACTACCGGCACATAAATACAAAGTATCACGGCATGATAGAGTACACACAGAGACAAGACTACCACTACATAGAGCACCAATTACAGAGATAGATTATCACTAGAAGACAGAATACCACCACATTTAGACAGTGTACCACTACATTAATCAAGTACCGCCTGGTAAATACAAAGTACCATAACATAAATACAAAAAGTACCACTACATAAAAAGATAGAGTTACCACAATACAAAGACAGGGAACCACTACTTAAAGACAATGTACCACTACATAAACAAAGTTCCACCTCGTAAATACAAGTTATCGTAACATCAATACAAAGTATCAACACATAAAGACAAGAGAACCACCACAGAAGGACCAAAGTACCATCACATAAACACAAAGTACCACGACATGAAGATGAGAATACCCACCACACGGAGACAGCGTTCCACCACATGAAGACAGTGTGCCACTACATAAACAAAGTACCACCTTGGAAATACAAAGTACAATCATATAAACACAAAGTAATACATAAAGACAAAAGTATCACGGCATAAGGATAGAGAAACACCACACCAAGACAGAGTAGTGCCACATAAAGACACTGGTACAGTCGAACCTCGATAAGTCGAAGTCGAAGGGACCATACAAAATTGTTCGAGTTATCCGAGGTTCGAGACATCCGAGTTAGAGATTTACACGTACTTTCGTGTTACAACAGATATTGGCAGTCATGCCGTTCTATATGAATTACCAGATTGATTGCCACACACAAAGTCAAAGATATCGTACATAAAAATAGAAAAAGAAGAAAGACTTTATGAAATAAAACATTCATACACTGCTTGTTTTTATATTTCGAGACAACCGAGTTCGACATAACGAGGGTCGACTGTAATTAAAAAGTACAATCATATAAATACGAAGTACCACGGCATAAAGATGGAGTGCAAACACATAGAGTACCACCCCATAAAGACAGTGTACCACTACATAAAAAAGTACCACCTCGAAAATACAAAGTACAAGTATACCACCGCATAAAAATAGAGTACCACATAAAAAATAGAGTAGCATCACATAAAAGCAGACTATCACTACATAAACAAAGTACCACCACATAAATACAAAGTATCACGGCATAAAGAAGGGGTAAATAAAGACAGAGTACCACCACATACAAAGTACCATAACATAAATACAAATTGACGCGGCAAAAAGATCGAGTATCACCACACAAAGGCAGAGTACAACCACATAAACACAAGAGTACCTCCACATAAACAAAGTACCACCACATAAAAATAAAGTACCAGCTGATAAATGCAAAGTACAGAACAATAAAAAGACCACTACAAAGACAAAGTACCATTCCATAAATAAAAGAGTACCATAACATAAATACAAAGTGGCGCAGCATAAAGATCGAGTACCACCACACAAAGACAGTGTACCGGCACATAAACAAAGTACCAACACATAAGTACAACGGCATGAAGATGAGAGTACCACCGCATAAAGACAGTGTACCACTACATTAACGAAATACCACCACTTAAAGACAAAGTACAAACACATAAACACAAAGTACCACGGAATAAAGATGAGAGTACCACCACACCACCACATAAAGACAGTGTACCACTACATAAACAAAGTACATACATTAACCTCATAAACAGAAAGTACTTTAACATAAATACAAAGTATCACGGCAAAGACAGTATCACACAAAGACAGAGTACTACCACATAAAGACAGACTACCACCACATTAAAGACAGTGTACCATTCTATTAACAAAGTACCATGACATAAATATAAAGTACTACGGCATAAAGATAAGTACCACCACACACACAGAGACAGAGTACCACCACATAAAAACAGTGTTCCACTACATTAACAAAGTACCACCTGGTAAATACAAAGTACCATCACAAAAATAAAAGTACCACGGCCTAAAGATAGAGTACCAACACCGAAAGACAGAGTACCACCACATAAAGACAAAGTTCCACGGCATGATAGAGTACACATAGAGATACCACCCACACAGAGACAGTACTACCATATAAAGACACTGTACCACTACATAGAAAGTACCTCGGCATAAAGATAGAATACACCAAACAAGAGACAGAGTATCACACTATAAAAACTACATAAACAAAAGTACCACCTCGTAGACACAAAGTACCATAAGATTAATAACAAGTATACCACGGAATAAAGACGGACACAGAGACTCTCTGTCTCTGTGTCCGTCTCTGTGCCATCGCATAACAACAAAGATTAATAACAAGTATACCACGGAATAAAGACGGACACAGAGACTCTCTGTCTCTGTGTCCGTCTCTGTGCCATCGCATAACAACAAACTACCACTATATAAACAAAGAACCACCACATAAATACACAGTATCACGGCATAAAGATAATAGTACCACCACACAGAGAACGTCAAAAATCGCTCTTTTACTATATTTCTTCTTAATATTTGTGACAAGAAATTTGTATGATTTGTATGAGAGGATAAAATTTGAGTTCATTATAGTCGGATAAATATAGAATAAAGCAAGCAAATAAAAAATAGAGATGAAAACACGTCGCCTAGTACCGCCAAAACGTCCCAACGGGATGTTTTTTCTTCAAAAGGAAACTATTTCAGGCGTGTTGTGTTAAAAAAAAACACACACCCCTTATTCCATAATTTCACCCTTCGATTAAAATTAATCAAATCCATGTCTCAACAGCTGGTTATGTAACTTAAATCACGAAAACAAAATTATGAAAGAGTACGGCGACTTGTTTATAATCTGGAATATTTAACAAGTCGCCGTACACTTTCATTATTTTGTTTTCGTGATTTAAGTTGAAGGGTGAAATAATAACTAAATGGTGTGTTTTTGGAATATAAAACACCTAAAATCGCTTCCTTTTGAAGAAAAAAAACATCCCGTTGGGACATTTTGGCGGGACTAAGTGTTTTCAACTCTATATTTACTCTATATTTATAGGACTATTATGAATTCTAATTTTATTCTATCGATCATCAAAGCATATTTCTGGTCATAAATATTAAGAAGAAATATAATAGAAATGCAATTCTTCACGTTCACTCTTGCTGGTGTCGTTCCCATACGGTGGTAGTTATACCCGCGAGGTGTGGGATTACAAATGTGTAGATTTTGTACGGTTTAATCTTTTATTAGATCAATACAACTAGGAAGTTGTATTTCAAAATTGAAACAATATTAATTAAGGCCTGAGAATTATTTACAAACAAGTATCTTTAGTTTGCTCAAATTTGTATACCCGCGAAAACTGTAACAATTCGCCCTAACCTCAAACTCTGACCTACGACATGAAATAAGACGACGCTAAAGACTACATAAAATAATGAAACGGGACGAACAGAAACAAAGACATTGTAAAATTTAAGCGACAACAAAATAAAGTGAATAACTTGAAAAAGTATGCTCGAAATGTATTTTTCGAAAATGTAAACGGACTAATCGACAATTATTCGAGATCGGACTCAAAAGCATATTAGAAACTTATAAAACAACTTAAGATTCTAGTCAGAGCGTTGAAATCCCATCCTATTTTATACCGACTTTGACAAAGCAGAATTATTTATACTATAACTAATCCGAGATTCTGATTATCGCAAAATATTCAACGAATGATCGAATAACGCAGTAATTCACGAATGCGCGCAGCGCATGAGTGAATTACAATGTTTTCGATCATGAGTTGAATATTTTCGATAATCAGAATATAGGATTAGTTATTGTTTTTATTATATAGATCTTATTCTGATTTGATTCATTGCATGAACTTAGTTTTCTATATTAATCCGCTGAGACGTTTACTTAACAACGACGTTGACAATGTCTATTGTGACGTCACTTCCTAGAGTGAAATTATGGAAAATAATTTCACAGTTAATTATCACTTTTAATTCACTGAGAAATTTCAGTCTTTCACCGCAATCTATATAATAATAAACAATTACTTTTGCTCCATTTCTGACCTGAATGACGATCACATTGGCCAGAACGACGAATGACAACTGAATTTTTTTATTACACATAATGAAATTTTAGATATTATTAAAATTTTGTAGTTAGGTAAAGCATCTGGCTTAGATAGCCACCATGTGTTGAAATATACTGCAAATACCGTTTGTAGACCTCCAAATATTTTTCAATTTCTCACTTACTTCCGGAAACTTCCCAGACAATTGGAAAATGCTGTAGTTATACCTCTATTTAATAAAATAATCTATATTCCTGAGGCTTTAATAAAAAGAAACAAATTTGATAAATGGCAAATTGTGGCCACAACAGTTTTATCGAAAAATAAGATCCGGCAAGATACGGGAGCAGAATGCCGAACTGAAAATGGACAAATATGTGCCCTTTTGCTATGCAATGGATGCTCACATTCCTCAAGGTTAAATGTACATTAGATCTCGAGAGAACGAGGGACACGAGTTCCAAATACGCCGACCCACATTAATCACATCACTCCACGGTTGCTACATTTCATGGGAGTGAAAAATTAAACAATCTAATTGAATTAATAAAATAATAAACATATTAGCCCACAGGTTAAATTCAAACTGGTGATCAGAATAGAACCGGCCACTCACGGTTGACATGAGATGGTCTAAACCAACTTCCTGCGGAAAAGTGCAGGAAAGTCCAGCATAATATGACCCGACTAATTGCTAAGGAAGGGATCGTGCCCTTTATCTTACCAGATCCCGCCAAATGAGTTTGTCAATACAATTTCATAAAGCCCCCCTCCCCCCGAGACCCATCAACAGCCAACAAATGAGTTACAATGCCCGAAATGAAGCATTGTTTTGAAGATAGAAATGTCTCTGATCCTGCTTGGATATTGCTTAAAAAGATATCGTTACCAATGTCCGAAAGATGGGCAGGACACGCTCCCCAAACGATCGCTTACATTTACCTGAAACTCTCTGGTAATATCAAAGAATTCCTAACCCATGTTCCGAATCAGTACCGATTAAAACAAAACGGCCCCTTTTGGAGGCAAAGGAGGCCACATTTGAATATCAAACCTAGAAGCCCATATTAAAATATCATAAAAGCCGGCCCATATGAACCAACCTCTGTTGTACCACAGGAGAAATAAATCGAAAATATAGCTCACGTGAATTGTGGGGGGCCAACGTTTCCCGTCATCATCTCCCCACACCCGCCAAATGAGTGGGGAGAGCTTCAGTCGCCAAAAAGAGTGGGGCACACTCCGTTCAACACCACGCACTTGTGAAGTTCAATACGTCCTCATATATATGTTTTCTCATGTCAATTAATTCCATTTCCTTTCGTAAAATATTTCTAGCAAAAAAAACAGTTCTTGTTACTATTTATACATGTGATTCTATAAATCATCAGTGAGAAACCAGAGACTTGTGGATGCATGTATTTAACGGATATTTTTGTTCATGTTTGTTTCATATTTGTTCCCGAATGTATAAATCAAAACTTGAGTTGGAAGAGACGTGAAAAGTGACAGTAATGCAAATAGTTTCATATTTTGTATATTTGTGTATTTAATGCCACGAATTAAGAAATGTCATTTATAAGTTGTAATTCCTGAATGTTACCCTCATTCGTGTCTAGCATATTATGTATACAATTTAACAAGAAATGTGATTCACTATCAACATGATCAATTTTCATTTGAGCTACAGCATTTATAAATACTGTTATTTCTTGGTAACTCTTATAAATTCCAGTTTGTATGCAAACATTCAGGCGACTATATAGATCATGATTCTACTTGTCTGTACGTTTGTGGTAAATTAAAAAGTTCGGACAATACAAGTGTAGACACAGTGATTGACAAGAACAATAATGATGTGATTACCCACATGTCTGAAAATGAATCCTTTTATTTTGAATTTACTAGGCTTGTGACGAAATGACATAAATTTCAATATTATGACGAATACAGTGAAAATCCAAAGTCCTGCCAAGCAAGAAGTTGATGTCAGAGAGCACTATAAACGGCTTTAACAGAAGTCACATATCTCTTTTATTAATTTGGTTTATCTGATAAATGAGATAAACCGTATTAAGTCAGGTGAAAAACAATTACCCTCTAATTTCCGACCAATAGCTCTATTAAGTACAGTCGGTAAAGTCTTTGAAAAGGTATTGTACAAATTTCAATCAAGATTTACACCAGGTCTTTCCACTACACACCAACTTCTGGAAATTTATCATAACATGGCACTTGAAGAAATAAAACACACTTGTATAGTTTTTTGTGATATTTCTAAAGCTTTCGATAGGGTATGGATAAAGGGTCTTGTGAAAAAACTAAAGTCGTATGGTATGAATTGCAATATCTTAAAATGGCTTGACAGACAGAAAACAATGTGCTGTTTTTAAAAAAATTCATACTCTTCTGAGAAGTACCTTAAAGCCGGGGCTTTGTTTTGGGCCTCTGTTGTTCCTCATTTACATAAATAATATTGCAGCAATCTTGCATCTTGGCTTTTCGCGGATGATCACTTTCGTAATCTATTGATTTGAGTTTCTATTATCTGTTGTGATACAGAACTATACAGTTCTGTATCACAAGAGATAATAGAAACTCAAATCAATAGAGATTAAATAAAAATAAATAGATAGGCTAATACTTGGTTAATAAACTTTAGTAAAATTTAATGGCTAATAATTTTTTTTATTTCTAGTGATGATATCAATTTGTATTTTCAAGGTTCTCAATTAGAAGCATGTGAAAATCATAGACATTTAGGAATATATTTCAGTGAAAATTGTAAATGGGCACAGATATTCTGTTCAAGTGTGAATAAAAAGTTATCTGTTCTGCGGAAACTTAAATTTATAATTTCTAAGTCGTAAATCACTGGAAAAAATATATTGTGATGGAATATGGATGTAAATTGTAGAATGGCTGTGGTGTTGACTTATCGGATAAATTGGAAAAACTTCAATTAGAAGCTGCAAGGATAGTAACCGGTTTACCATCTTATGCAAGTAGAGATTCCTTTTATCTAGAAGTTGGGTGGGAAACATTATTTGACAGTCGAAGTAGGAGGTGTTCATGTTTATTTTATAAGATGTCAATTAATAGTGCCCCCGTTTTTCTTCAGGATATTCTACCCCTAAAAGTAAATGATATATCTAGTTATCCCTTGCGAAATGGTGATCATTATACTATTCCTTGGAGTTTCTTTCCATCAACTGTTGGAGCATGGACCTCTTTAGAATTATTTCGTTATTTATTACAAAACAAATTAATTTGTATGTTGTATTAACAGTGCTGCTGTTATATTTATTACTTGTTTATGTTGTAAATTGTAGAAAAGGGGCTTGTAATAATGTTGTTAAAACTTGTGCCCAATCTCTTTGCTTTTGTGCAATAAAATAAGTTTAATTCAATAATTCAAGCAAAGTACCACCACATTAAGACAAGGTTCCACCTCATCAATACAAAGTACCAAGGCAGAAAGATAGAATGCCACTACAAGACAGAGTACCATTACATAAAGACAGAACCTCATGAACAAAGTACCACTATAGAGTATCCCCATATAAATACAAATTACCACGACATGAAGATGAGAGTACCACCATACGGAGATATATGAGTTCCGTCACATAAAGACAGTGTGCCACTACTAACAAAGTACCACCTCGTAAATACTAAGGACCACATCATATATTGATGTGCCCCCACACGGAGACAGAGTTGCAGTGTACCACTACATAAGCAAAGTACCACCTTGTAAATACAAAGTACCGTAACATAAATGCAAAGTACATCGGCACAAAGATAGAGAAACACCACATAAAGACAGAGTACCACCACATTAAAAGACCACTATATTAACAAAGTACCACCTGGTAAATCCAAAGTATCAGAGTACCACCACACAGAGAAAGATTACCACCACATAAAGACAGTGTACCACTACATTAACAAAGTACCACCTGGTAAATACAAATTACCATAACATAAATACAAAGTACCACGGCATAAAGATACCAACACCAAAAGACAGAGTACCGCCACATAAAGACAAGTGTACCCCTACATAAAAAAAGTACCACCAAATAAAGACAAGTACTCGGCTTAAAAATAGAGTACCATGACAAAGAGACAGAGTACCACCACATAAAAACAGTGTACCACTCTATATACGACCTCGAAAATACAAAGTACCATAAAGTATCACGGCATAAAGATAGAGTACAACCACACATTAAGACAGAGTACCACAACATAAAGACAAAGAAAAACGGCAAAAAGATAAATTACAGACACAGAGACAGGATTCCTCCACAAAAAGTAAGTGTACAAATACATAAATAAAGTACCACCTCGTAAATACAAATCACCACGACATAAATAGAGTACACCGACATAAAGATAGAGTACCACCCTTATGTGGTGTTACCCTGTCTCCGTGTGGTGGTACTCTACCATTTTCCCGTGGTACTTTGTATTTATGTGCTGATACTTTGTCTTTATGTGCTGCTCCTTTTGTTTATGGTCTGACTTTGTAGAGTACCACCACACATACCACGGCATTTTTCCGGTTGTCTTATCTTTATGCCGTATAACTTTGTATTTATTTAATGGTACTTTGTCTTTATGTGGTGGTATTTTTCTTTGTGTGGTGGTTGTCTATCTTTATGCCGTGGTACTTTGTATTTACGTTATGGTAATTTGTATTTACGAGGTGGTTCTTTACGTTGTCTTTATGCAGTGGTACTCTGCCTCTGTGTGGTGGTACTCTATCTTTATGCCGTGATACTTTGCATTTATTTGGTGGTACTTTGTCTTAATGTGGCGGAACTCTGTTTATGTGGTGGTACTATGTCTTGATGTGGTGGTAGACTGTCCTTTTGCGGTGTTATTCGATCTTTATGCCTTGTTTGTATTTATGTTTTGGTACTTTTTGCCGTGGTACTTTGTATTTATATTAAGGTACTTTTTATTTATGAGGTAGTACTTCGTTATTTAGTGGTACACTGTCTTTATGTGGTGGTAATCTGTTTTTGTGTGTTTGTACTATTTTTTTTTAGGCCATGGCAATTTGTATTTATGTTATGGTACTTTGTTTTTATCTGGTGGTACTTTGTTTATGTGGTTGTACTCTGTCTTTATGTTATGGAATTTTGTATTTACGAGGTGGTACTTTGTTTATGTAGTGGGACACTGTCCTGATGTGGTGGTACTCTGTCTCTGTATGATGATAATCTTTATTTCTGTGTGCTGGTACTCTGTCTTTGTGTGGTGGCACTCTATCTTTATGCATTGGTACTTTGAATACAGGTTATGGTGCTTAGTATTTAGTAGGTGATACTTTGTTTATGTATTGGGACACTGTCTTTGTGTGGTAGTACTCTGTCATAGTACTTTGCATTTATGTGGTGGTACTTTGTCTTTATGTGGAGGTACTCTTTCGCTGTGTGGTGATACTCTACCTTTATGCTGTGGTACTTTGTATTTATGTTTTGTAGTGGTATATCGTCTTTGTGTGGTGGCACTGTATCTTTATTTTTATAAGGTGGTACTCTGCCTTGATGTGGTGGTACTCTGTCTTTTTGTGGTTTTATTCGATTTTTATGCCGTGTTGCTTTGTTTTATGTTATAGTACTTTGTATTTACGAGGTGTTACTTTCTTTATGTAGTGGTACACTGTGTTCCTGTGCTGGTACCCTATCTTTATGCCTTGGTACTTTCTTTGTATTCATGTGGTGGTACTTTGTCTCTATGTGGTGGTACTTTGTTTATGTGGTAATACTCTGTAATTGTGCCGTGGTTCTTTGTATTCATGTTATGGAATTTTGTATTTACGAGGCGGTACATTGTGTATGTAGTGGCACACTGTCCTGATGTGGTGGTACTGTGTCTGTTTGGTGGTACTCTGTATTTCGTGGTAATTTGTATTTAAGCCGTGGTACTTTTTCTTAATTGTGGTGTTTCTCTGTCTTTTTTGCCGTGGTACTTTCTATTTATGTTAATGTCCGTTTTATGTTCGAGGTTTTACTCTGTTTATGTATTGGTACAATATGGTGGTACTCTGCATTTGTGTGATGGTACCCTTTCCTTGGCACTTTGTTTTTATGTACTTTGTATTTACGTGGTCTAATTTTGTTTGTACACTGTCTTTATGTGCTATTCTGGTCTCTGTGTCTGCAGTCTTTGCTGTGGTACTTTGTATTTACGAATTAGTACTTTGTTTATGTACTGCTTAGCTGTCTGTCTCCGTGTGGTGGTACTCTATTTTTATGCCGTGGTACTTTGTATTTATATGGAGGTACTTTGTTTATGTGGTGATCCCCTTTCTTGATTGTGGTGGTACTCTTGTCTCTGTGTGGTGGTGCTCGATCTTTATGACCTTGGTACTTTGTATTGATGTCATGGAACTTTGTATTTACTAGCTGGTATTTTGGTATTTTGGTACACTGTCTTTATGTGGTGGTACTCTGTCTCTCTGTGGTAGTACTCTTACGCCGTAGTACTTTTATGTTGTGGTACTTTTTCTTTATCTGGTGGTATTTTTTTATGTGGTTGTACTTTGTTTATGTGGTGGTACTCTTTATCTTTATACGGTGATATTCTGTCTTTGTGTGGTGGTACACTGTGTGGTATTATTCTATCTTTAAGCCGTGGTACTTTGTATTTATGTCATGAAACTTTGTGTGATGTCCTTCTTATCTTTATGCCGTGGTATTTTGCATTTTGTTGGCTCTAACTTTGTTTTTGTAGTGGTATACTGTCTTTATGCGGTGGTACTCTGTGGTGGTACTCTTTATGTCGTGGTATAATGGTACTTTGTATTTGCGTGGTGGTACTTTCTGTTTATGGAATTTTATAATATGGAATATAGGACAATGTACCTATATATAAACAAAGTTACACCACGTAAACACAAAGTACAATAAAATAAATACAAAAGTTCCATGGCATAAAAGATAGAATACCACCACAGAAACACAGTATACCACTACATAAACAAAGTAGCACCTCGTAAATACAAATTACCATAGCATAAATACAAAGTAACACGGCATACCACCACAAAAAGACAGAGTACCACCACATCAAGGCTAGAGTACCACCATATTAAAAGAGTACCACCACATTAAGACTTAGGAGCACCACACAAAGACGATATAGCACTACAATAACAAAGTAAAACTTCGTAAATACAAAGTACCGTAACATAGAGCCTCACCACATAAACAAAGTTCCACCATATAAATACAAAGTAATACGGCATAAACATAGAATAACACCACACAGAGACAGAGTACCACCACATAAAAACAGTTTACCACTACATAAACAAAGTACGAACTTGTAAATACTATAACATAAATACAAACTAACACGGCATAAAGATCTGGTACCACAACACAGAGACAGAGACAAAGTGCCAACTCGTAAAGACAAAGTACCATAACATAAATACAAAGTAAAACTGCATAAAGATAGAGAAACATGACACGGAGACAGAGTACCATAGCATAAAGACAGTTTATCGGTAATTTGTATGAATTTCCTTTGATCTGCATTGCCTTGTATTCTCAGTATCACTGAACAGGCCGTGAGATAGAAAATAACGGGTCACTGTGAAAGGCGTCACGCGCGGGTTGCTATGCTGACGTCATGTTTGATACTGCATGTTGTGTTCATACGCGTAATACGTTGAATGAAGAATGCATATAAATTATTGCAATAAACAATAAATTGGCTGTGATTGAATATAAATTTCAACTTATTTCAATTTCTTGTAGCGTTCTACTTATTATTTTGTTTTGTTTTAGATACGGACTTTATCACGGCCATTATCAAAGTGAGCCCACTGGGCGAAGTTGGTGCGTAACGCCGTGATAAAGTCCGTATCAAAAACAAAATAAGTGGTGGTGCTCTGTCTTTGTGTGGTTGTGCTCTTCCTTTATGGCCGTGATACTTTGTATTTATGTGAAGGTACTTTGTTTGTGGTGGTACTCTGTCTCTGTGTGGTGGTACTCTTATGTGGTGGTACTTTTTTATGTGGTTTGTGCCTCTTTGTGGTGGTAGTCTGTCTTTATGCCGTGGTACTTATATTTATGTGGTGGTACCTTTTCTTTATGTGGTGGAACTTTGTTAATGTGGTTTTACTCTGTCTTTATGTGGTAGTACTCTTGTCTATTTTCGGTGGTTCTCCATCTTTCTGCGGTTATACTTTGCACAAATGTAATTATGTTATTCTACTTTGTATTAACGTATAACACTAGTGGTACACTGTCTTCAGTGTGGAGGTACTCTATTTTTGTGCCGTGGTATTTTGTATTTATCTTATGGTACTTTGTTTTTACTTGCTAGTACTTTGTTATAATTGTGGTACACTGCCTGTATGTGGTGGTACTCTGTCTCTGTGTGGTGGTACTCTATGTCTCTGTTTGGTGGTACTGTATCATGCCGTGATACTTTATGTGGGTTGTAGTCTTTGTCAAGTAATACTCCGTCTTTGTGTTGTATCTTTAATGCCATGGTACTTGGTATTTATTTTATGGTACTATGTATATCTACGAAGTGTTACTTTGTTTATATTGTGGTACTTTGTATTTATGTGGTGGTACTTCGTCTTTATGTGGTGGTTCTTGTCTTTATGTTCGTGGTACACTGTCTTTGTGTGGTGGTACTCCATTTTTATGTGGTGGTACTTTGTATTTATGTGGTGGTACTTTGTATTTACGAGTAGGCACTTGGTTTATGTAGTGGTACCCTGTCTTTATGTGGTGGTACTCTGTCAAATAAGAAAATAAAATTGAATTGAAACGTCCTGTTAATTTTGTACATAGTCGCAACAGAGAATATTCGGTATTTGGTCGTACTTCATTCGATCCGTCCTAGCTTGTTATGCAACTTAATCATGTTTTTTCAACTGTTTTTGCTCTGCGTCATTCACCTAGAAATATTCTATGATCTTGCTAATTATAACATGTATCAATTGGCTGGAGTCACTACAAATGAAAAAGCACTATTTTTTATAGTACTATTTCCGAGGTCTGTCAAACATTGTCGTATTGAAATAGTGTAGAGCGCCCTGACAATATTATGGCTTTGACATTTAACACAATCACACATAAGCTTTAGTTAGTCGTCATATAAGCGGGAGGTTGATGCATCAATAAACCTGGTTTAACCCACCATTTTATTTATAAAATGCCCATTCCAAGTCGGGATTATGACGGCTTGCCAAAAATGTTCTGTGTCGGATTGTAATCCCCTGATTCAGTCGAATGTTATACGGATTTTCCTTTGATCGATTCGACTTTTACTGTCGCTTTTATTATCTCATTGTGGCGTTATTCTATCTTTACGCTGTGGTACTTTGTATTTATGTTTGGGTATTTTGTATATGTGGTGGAGTCTGTCTTTATGTGGTGGTACTCGTCTTTGTGTGGTGGTACTCGATCGACTAAGAAAAAAAGTACTGAAAAATAATACGGAAAATAATAAAACCAAATAAAACTAGATTTGCGATTGCTAGCAATAGCTGATGTCGCCCCTGGTAACCAATTCGATGCTTCCATCTTGTTCGCAGCGTCAAAATCTACCTAGGAATCAATTTTCGTTGAAATCGGACAAAGTTGAAATTTTGACGTATTTTGGCGGCCATCTTGGAAATGGCGGCCATTTTGAAAATTTTTCGGTACCCTGCACTTTTCGTTATGGTGATCTAACTTCATGCCAAGTTTTATTTCCTTACATCAAACCGTTTTCTCAAAATAGTCCAGACAAAAATGTGTGGAAGAACAATAATAATAATAATAATAATAACTTGATTTGCAATTGCAAGCAATAGCTGATGTCGCCCCTGGCAGCCAATTCGATGCTTCCATCTTGTTCGCAGCGTCAAAATCTACCTAGAAATCAATTTTCGTTGAATTCGGACAACGTTGAAATTTTGACGTATTTTGGCGGCCATCTTGGAAATGGCGGCCATTTTGAAAATTTTTTTCGTAGCCTGCACTCCGCGTTATGGTGATCTAACTACCTGCCAAGTTTCATTTGATTACATCAAACCGTTCTCTCAAAATAGTCCGGACAAAAAAGTGTGGAAGAACAATAATAATAATAACAAAGAATAAAAAGAAAAAGAAGAAACAGAACAATAACAATATGTCGCCCTGACATTCGTCTTGGGCGACATAATAACAAACAATAATAATAATAAGAAGAAGAAGAAGAAAAAGAAGAAACAGAACAATAACAATACGTCTGGGGCGACATAAATATCAAAGAAATAAAGTTAATAACACGAAGAAATATGCAAAAGAAAATTTTGAAAATAATTTAGACAATTATTTCACTCAATAATTCCTCTAATTCTAAATCTTACTGGAAGATAATGCGGATGTTAATTAAATCTAACAAGGGCAACAACACTATACCACCACTCCGCAATATAATTCAATGTCACGAGAGAAGTTCCATCATAATAATATTTGTCCCGAAGAATAAAACGTTATGTACAGAAAATTTTCCCGTTGAAACAATTTTAATTGCAAATGGAAGATTTGGAAGTATTATGAAATTTCTCTAGTTGAAACTGTCTTAGGTGGAGCAAATTTACAGGCGTTGACAATAAAAATACAGCATTTTTCGTTCTTGATTCTAACGGAAGAAGACATTCAGATATGCTGTTTTCGAATTATATTCTTATACCCGAAGTGAGATTTCGTCAGTCGATTTTGAAAAGCTAACATTTCGTGAATTGTTTTGCAAATTAATCTCGTTGTATGTATTGTATGCATTGCGCATGTATACATGTATATATGTGAAAATCTAGTATGTTAAAAAGTCTTTCATCGTTTTGAGAAATGTATTTTGCCAGGAACGGAATAGGATTAGGAAATATGACCGTATCATTTTGTCCTTCCGTAAATTGAAATAGATTTTATATTTCAATCTAAAGTTTTAATTATATTTTGTTCGTTTCATTTTTCTATAAAGAATTATTATTTATAGATGTTTATTTCTTTCATGTTCTGTCGATTTCATTCTTTTATTCTATTTTGATAGACAAAGTAGCGATTTTTTACACAAATGTTGTTTATTTGTATCAAACCGTAAATATTTTCGGCTAAAATGTTTCAAAAAGTTGTGTCACAAAGATCCTTTTTAATTATCAATTATTGTTTATCTGTCAAACCGAAACAGACAATGTTTATTAAAAAGGATAATCCGACTTAAAGCAAATAACTTTTTTTGGATAAAATTGTAAAAAGTCATTTTATTGGATAACGTTAGTTTCTTTCCTTCCTGTCAATCAATTTCTAATATTTATAGTATTTTTATGAAATATATTTTTGTAATATTTATTGTTGATCGTTGAAATATGAAATATGGAAATATCAGCAACTTCGCATCTATGTGAAATACGAAGCTATTTCCCTAGAAACAGAGACTGTGTGATTCGGTTAAAAAACACCCGGTCAAACTACTGTCTTGCATTTGTCAAATACAAACTCGCTATCAGATTGATACACAAGCAAATATCTATAAGGATACACACGGTACAAGGAATAAATCACACAGTTGAAGACAAAAATACTTGTTCCTTCCATCCGGATGGTTGGTGTACACAGGGCTTGAATATATACATGCATTAATGTGCAAATTATCAAATAAATGAACGTGCAGAAAAAGCAATCAGAAGAAATTACATTACTGTTCTTTCGGAAAACCCAAAGTGTAGGATTTTTTGTGGCAGCTGCCAAAAGCTGTATTAAGTACTTAAATTGAGTTATTTTCTAAGGTAGCCTATTGAATCACATAGTTCGAAATTCAGATATAGCTGCACGAAGATCACGGTAACGGATAAGCAATTAGCGACCGTGAAGTTTCTTTTTTTTTTCCATTTCTATTTTCATTTTTTTGTAATTGTTGCGCAGAAAGTAAATAAATAAAAATTAGATCGACCTTTTACGTTACTATCCATACTATTACATTTTTCATGCTGGACCATCACAAATTCAAAATGCATCAGACGTTCCGTATAATTAGCTTTTAATAGATATTTTAGTCAAAAGCCGGTGAAATTCCATTCATTCATAGGTTGCTGTCCAATGTGACAAAATAAACTGGTGGCACATTAGATAAAAATGTTCGTTTGTACACACGATTAGAGCATTCGTTTGTACATACGATTAGAGCGTTCGATCGTTTGCACGATAAGAGCGTTCGTTTGTCTGCACGTACGATTACAGCGTTCGCTATAGTACGAGTAGGCACTTGGTTAGTGTAGTGGTACACTGTACTCTGTCTCTGTGTGGTAATAGCCGTGGTAGTTTGTATTTATGTGGTAGTACTTTGTTTATGTGATGGGACTTTATATGGTGGCATTCTGTCATTGTGTGGTGGTACTCGATCTTTATGCCTTTGCACTCTTTATTTATGTTATGGTACTTTGTATTTACGAGGTGGTTCTTTGTTTATGTAGTGCTACTCTGTCTTTATGTGGTGGTACTCTGTCTCTGTTTGGTGGTACTCTATCTTTATCTTTATCTCGTACTTTGTCTTTGTTTTTTTCTCGTGATTCTCTGTCTTTATGTGGTGGTACTCTGTTTTTGTGTGGTTTTATTCTATCTTTATGCCGTGGTACTGTGTGTTTATGGTATGGTACTTTGTATTTACGAGGTGGAACTTTGTTTATGTAGTGCTTCACTGTCTTATGTGGTGGTACTCTGTGTCTGTGTGTTGGTATTGTATCATGCTTTGATACTTTGTATTTATGTCTTTATGTGGTGGTGGTATTCTGTCATTGTGTGGTGGTACTCGATCTTTATATACCTTGGCACTTTGTATTTATGTTATGGTTCTTTGTATTTACGAGGTGGTTCTTTGTTTATGTAGTGATACTCTGTCTTGATGTGGTGGTACTCTGTTTTTGTATGGTTTTATTGTATCTTTATACCGTGGTACTTTGTGTTTATGGTATGGTACTTTGTATTTACGAGGTGGAACTTTGTTTATGTAGTGGTACATCGTCTTGATTTGGTGGTACTCTGTCTCCGTGTGGTTGTACTTTGTCTTTGTGTGATAAGTACTTTGTATATATGTGGTGGTACTTTGTATTTATGTGGTGGTAATTTGTCTTTTTGTGGTGGTACTTTGTTTATTTGGTGGTACCCTGAGTGATGTGGTGGTACTCTGTCTTTGTGTGGTGGTACTCTGTCTTTGTGAGGTGGTACTCGTTGTTTATGCCGTGTACTTTGTATTTGTTATGGTACTTTGTATTAACGAGGTGGTACTTCGTAAATGTCTTATGTGGTGGTACTCTGTCTCTGTGTGTTGGTACTGTTTCATGCCTTGATACTTTGTATTTATGTGGCGGTACTCTATTGTTTTATGGCGTGGTACTTTGTATTTATTTATGTGGTGTTGCTTTGTCTTTATGTTGTGGTGCTTTGTTTATGTAGTTTTACTCTCTCTTTATATGGTGGTACTCTTTTTGTGGTAGAACTCTATCTTTATGCCATGGTACTTTCTATTTATGTTATGGTACTCTGTAATTACGATGTGAGCACACCCAGCAGTGTCAAAATTGCGGGGTGGAGCAAGTCCAACAAATTGAGCAGTCAGGGGAGCAGAAAACCACTTGCGGCTAGCCACTCAAGAGGAAGAAGGGACATTTCTGCAAGAGCAAGCCCTGGAAGGATGGTCTCTGCTGGAGGCATAATAGGCAACCACGCGAGACGGAAGAGGAGACCATCCTGTCAAGGGTAAGAATGTGGTTGAAGAGACCATGAAGACCCTCCTTCAAATAGCCTAAGCACGAGGGTCTGAGGGGGTCAGCAGGAAAAGTAAGGAGGCCTTGGTGAAGCTCATAGACGAGAAAACCGCCCCTAAATTTATAAATTTACCCGTAAGGAAGTTTTCAGCAAGAAGCAGCTGAAAGCACTCGCCAAGAATTGCGGCCTCACCAAGTACTCCGAGCTCAAGAGAGAGGATCTGATTCAGCTGGTTGAAGAAGATATCAGAAATGCCCCAGTCGAGGATGAGATCAAGGTCACCGATAGGCGGCAAGCACTGAATGACGTATTTGGCTCGGTCGTCATCGAACCCCGGTTGTCATCGAACCCGCGAAGCCGCACGACGTAGCTACATTTCTCAAGCTAAGTCAAAGCACGATCTCCACCACCATCTAAGATACTCTCACACAGAAGAAGGGATTGCGGGATCACTTAATTCTCCTAGTGGAGCTTGTGAAGACAATCCTGCGACCGGAGAAAATACTTACACCACCCCCTACTTCCAATCAGCTCTTGCTACCCTTACCCAATCATCCGACCTCGAATTGAAAATTGCCTTCATGATGGAGAAGGCCAAGGAAAATATGGCTAAATATATGCGTGAAGGAAGCGGATGGACTTTCGGGCACGTCGAGAAGCTAAAAATGCACCTCAACTAATTCAAGCCACTCAAGGGGGCTCCTTCATACCACTCCCACAGAAGCTGAATCACAAGAAAGCTATCATCAATGTGAGGAATCAGGATCATCGCTGCTTCCAGTGGGCAGTCCAAT
>MJUU01058319.1:6420-29632 GCA_002080025.1 Modiolus philippinarum | reverse complement strand
CCAATCAACGCTTCACAATACTGAGGTAGATCGTTGGCATAATACCAACCGAGTGACGCAATACAAACCATGGGAGAAAGAGCTAAAATTCGAAGGCATCGACTTTCCATTCTCGCTCAAGGCGATCGATAAGTTCTAGAGACAGAATCCCATCATCAACGTCAACGTCTGTCGCTTCGATGGCGTAAGGGAAGGGTGAAGATGAGGAAGAGGATCTTCAGACCTACCCCATCAAGATATCCAAGAATACGGGCTGGATCCACCCACGTAGATCTCCTCTTCCTAACTCGCGAAGGCAAGCAGCATTACTTCTGGATCAAGAGCCTCTCACGTCTTTTGACGTCTCAAGTGACCGGTCACAAAGAGTCAGTCTTCTTCTGCCGCAGATGCCTCTCCCACTTTTCCAGGATAAGTGGGATAAGTGGGATATCTTGGACATATTGCAGTCAGAAAGAGACCGTTAGGATCGAGGCCGGAAGAAGCGGCTTCCATAGCCTTCCACAATCACAAAAAGATGATGAGAGTCCCCTTCGCGATTTACGCAGACTTTGAGTGCTTCACGGAGAAGCTCAATACCTGCCAGCCAGATCCATCTGACTCCTACACGGAGCCTACCAGCTTAAGCGACCCTCGGCCTTCTGCTTATATTACGTGAAGTACGCTCATGGTGATTAACAAGGCCCCAGTCGTCTACTGCGGGGAGGAGGCGGCCAAGAAATTCGTGGAGTGCATCGAAGAGGAAGTGCGGGCAATCGATAAGATATACAAAGAGACCAAACCCATGGTGATTGACCGACGAGGACAAGGAGAGCTTCGAAGAAAGCACACACTGCCACATTTGCGGGGATGAATTGGGAGGGGATAAGGTTCGAGACCACGACCATCTTATCGGGAAATATCGCGGCACAGCACACAATCAGTGCAATCTGGATTTCCAGCTCCCGAAGTACGTCCCCATCCCCTTCGACAACTTGAGTGGGTATGATACCCAAATCTTCGTCAAGGAGCTTGGACTCACTTAGGGTAAGATTGCATCCCAAATACCGATGAGAAATATATCAGCTTTTCCAAGAAGGTGAGAGATCTGGAAATGAGATTCGTCGATTCGATGCGCTTCACGATCAGCTCGCTGGATAAGCTAGCCAAGAACCTCACCCCAACCAATTCAAGACCGTGAAAGCAAGATTTGGCGATCGCCACGAGCTGATGATCAGTAAGGGAGTATTTCCCTACGATTATATGGTTGGGGAGGCCAAGCTGGAAGAGACCCAGCTCCCACCCAAGGAAGCCTTCTACCGCACACTCACCGGGGAGGGCATCAGCGACGAGGACTACGCGCACGCCCAGAGAGTCTGGGAGACCTTCGAGTGCAAGACCCTACGCGACTACCATGATCTTTACCTAGAAACCGACGTCTTGCTGCTCGCCGACATCTTCAAGAATTTCAGGGATATCTGCCAGACTCATTATGGGCTTGATCCTGCCAAGTACTACACACCGCCCGGATTCTCCTATGACGCCGCCTTCAAAACCAGTGGGCAAAGATTGGAGCTTCTCTCCGATCCGGACATGCTGCCTATGTTCGAGAGGGGCACCAGAGGAGGAGTCGCCATGATCTCCCACCGCTACGGCAGGGCTAATAATCCTTACATGACAGACTACGACGCCTCTCAGCCTACCAAGCATCTCACCTACCTCGACGCCAATAATCCCTACGGGTGGGCGATGTCGCAGCCTCTCCCCACGGGAGATTTCAAATGGATCGATCCAGAAAAGATCGATGAGATCTTGGAATATCCCGACTACCACGAATATGGGGCCATGGTAGAATGCGATCTCGAATATCCACAGGAACTTCACGACGCCCACAACGACTACCCTCTCTCTCGCGCCCGAGACCGTAGAGATCGACAAAGACCGCAAGTTCGTGCCTCATCTAGGCAAACGTGAAAAATATACCCTACACTATCGAAATCTCAAGATGTATCTGGAGAGGGGGACGAAGCTCACCAAAGTCCATCGGATCATCAGTTTCAGGCAATCCCCATGGCTCAAGAAAATACCGCTCTCTGCGCCAAGGCGAAGACCGACTCCGAGAAAGATTTCTTCAAGCTCATGAATAATTCGGTCTTCGGCAAGACCATGGAGAATATTCGGAAGCATGGAGACGTCAGGCTGGTCACCACCGAAAAGCAGGCCCTGAAGCTCGTGACCAAGCCCAACTTCGAACGTCGGGTGGTCTTTACCGAGAATCTAGCAGCCGTCCATATGATGAAGACCAAGCTGAAATTCGATAAGCAGGTCTTACCTGGGAGCCTGCATCTTGGAAATTTTGAAGCTTCTCTTTTACGATTTTCACTATGGATTCATGAGGAAGATGTACGGTGATCGCTCCCGGCTTCGATTCACCGACACCGAAAGCTTGGCCTATGAGATCCAGACCGACGACTTCTACCAGGATATCGTTCCGCACGTCAAGGAAAAATTCGATACGTCCAACTACTCGGACGAGCATCCCTCCGGCATCCCAACCGGCGTGAATCCTTGGGGTATTTAAGGACGAGTGCGGCGGTAAGGCCGTTACTGAATTCGTGGGGCTCAGGGCGAAGCTATACGCTTTCAAGGTGGATGACGGGTGAGACAACTCAGAAGGCGAAGAGCTTTATCAAGCGCAGCATAGCCTTCGAAGACTACAAGCGATGCCTCACCACTCAGCAAGAGATGAATATCCTCCGGAGTAATCTCCATCAGATCTATGCCGAGGAGATCAACAAGATCGCGCTCTCCGCCAACGACGACAAGCGCAACATCCTCCCCAAAGGCATCAGCACCCTCGCCCGCAATTGAGGTGAGATCATCCCCTCGGCATTTAGTAGGTTCTGACGGGTGCAGATGCCCATCCCTCCTCCCCCACGATCCACGGCGTCAGCTCCACATATAAATAAAATGGGGAAAAGTAAACGTAGATGGAATCCTGCGAGCTTTGTCAGACATACCAATGGAAGGCTGGAATATGCAAATGAATATCGTCAGAAGATGGATCTCTATGAGAAGCGATGCCAGCTCAGAGCCCGCCCCGAGCAGAAGAAGGCTCAAGAACGAGCACTATATATGCAGAAGGTTCAAAAGATGCAGAAATTTATCGAGACGTATCACAGAATTCTGCATGACTTATATACACCGGATTTCCGTCGAGATCTAAATAAATGAGCAGCATACGAGTGCACGGCATCTTCCTCCCCACCAGCCCTTCTCGAATCTAGAGCTGGAGCAAGCTGCCAAGGACCTGAGAATCCCCCACTTCAGAGGTGTATTCATACGTAATGCCCTACCATCCACCCCACACCCCATCGAATGCGGCATCCTGAATCACGACGATCGCAATGGCCCCGGCACGCACTGGACGTTCTTGGTAGAAGCATGGAGTCTACTTCGATCCCTACTACCTATCCCCACCCAACGAGATCGTCGACTATCTGAGGCCGGAGATTCGATATAATATCGATGAGCTTCAGCGTCGCGGCGATATGGTCTGCGGAAACTTGCACGTCTTTGAAGCTTCTTTCGGAAGGCTTCGAGGAGGTCATCTTCGACCTATAGATAAATGGATAAGTTTGGATCTCACTCGAGGAAGCGCATGCCCGTCTGGCGGATGCTTCAGGATCTCGATATGAACGATTATCGCATCAACAGTCTTGGATTGCCGCGGGATAGATCAGACACCGTGACGAAGAAATGGGTCAATCAGCAGCTGAAAGAAAGTATGAAAGACACGGACGAGCTAGATTCAGAAATTAAACAGATGCAGATGACCATCAAGCGGATGCAAAGGGAGTACGACTCATCCCTCAAAGACCTTACCAAAAAGCTGGGGACCAAAGTCGATAAGTCAGAGTGCGTCTGGCCCAATGGTGGTTTGATGACTACGAACCTAGACATGCATGCAGAAATATCGCGTGTTAAATCTTTTACTCCTCCAGACGGATAATGAGCCCATCACCAAAACCATCTACGAGCGCCTGCAGGAAGATCTGGACGCATTGCCTTAATTCGTCGAGCTGAAGCATGCGTAAATCAAGACTTTCTGGTCTCCCTTGATCGAGATCGGAAAGTTATCTGGGATCATTCCCAGTCGGACTCTTTGACCCGTGAATTGAAAGATGCTGGATATCCCAGCCACACGAAGATTTCCTTCACCCCATCCTTGGTTCGTCGCCGCAGGATATATCTTCGATGCGAAAGACGTCCTCATCGGTGCCCTGCAGCTCCTGCTCGTAGAAGGATCCCTTGATCTCCTCGTCGTTGTAGAAGTCCTTGAGGCGATGGGTCGGCGGCTGCGTCGCTAGGGCCTGAAAGATGGTGAAGACTTTCTCCGTCCAGCGCGGAGTATATCTAAAGTGCTAAAGTGCTAAAGTGCTCTTCTTCTTGATGATCCAGACTTTATCGCTGACGTCGAATCGATGAGGCTTCATGGGTGGGAGATCTCCGTAAAGATTCCAGAGGACCTTGGCCTCGTGCTCTTTTTTGCTGGCGGCGGTGGGAGTCATTTTGATGGATCGATTGCTTGCTGGTATTATACTGGCGGAGGAGATCGTCCAAGACGAGGAGGGAGGTGCGCTTGCTATTGGCCAAGAAGTATTTGAACATCTTCTCCTTCATGGTGCGATTCCAACGCTCCACCACGCTAGATTTCTCCTCATTCTCCGTGGAGTAGAGATCGATCCCATGCTTCTGGAGCAGATCCTTCATCTCACGATTATAAAATTCCGTGCCCTCATCGGTCCATAGCTTTTTGGGCTTGCGATCCTTGTAGACGGTCCGAAAGGCATCTCGCACCGTCGAGACTTTCTGGTCTCCCTTGATCGAGATCGGAAAGTTATCTGGGATCATTCCCAGTCGGACTCTTTGACCCGTGAATTGAAAGATGCTGGATATCCCAGCCACACGAAGATTTCCTTCACTGGGTATCCTTGAGCGGATACCCAGTCGTACTTGGAGAAGACGTCGATGATCCTCAAGAGGTATCGTCCACCCTACCTACCACCATTCGACGCTTCTGAAATTTGTGTCTGACTGGCTTATGCCTTCAGCTAGCTGATCCGACCATCTTTTTTCTTCAGGCCTAGCCCAAATCGAGCCTTGGTACCGATGATTGGTCTGACGATACTTCGATCCATGCGCTCGCGGGCTGCTGAATGCCGTCCAGGTCCTTGAGCATGGTCTTATTGCAGATGGAATTTCGGGAGGCCGTATCCTGATGCTGAATATAGCAGAGGTCGTGATGATAGGAAGCCTTATCCAGGCGTTTGATGGGCATCGACCAAGGTTTGGGGGTGCCGTCTGCCTTCAGACGCTTATGAAGCTTGGTGCCGGGTCAGGTGAAATTATGCCCTGGTAAGTGCATTTCCACGGGCATGCGATTGAGCATCTTATTCCAGAGCCCGGCGCCCGACGCAGCGATAAATTGGGACTTCTGGGAGCCGCAGACGCCACAGGTTCCGACCTTCCGCAGCCTCCCATTGCTTGCCACCACCTCGCGGACCCCTAGCGTATCGGTGGGCTTTCGACATTTCAAGCAATACATTGCCATTTTTTATAGATAAAAGGACGTTGAAGACCTTACGTACGATGAGCCTACCGCCAGTAGGCATAATTACTTTCTCCTCCCGCAGCGATCCATCCGAGGTCTGATCATTGGAAAATTGGACTGCGGCAAGACGACGCTGCTGAATAACCTCCTTCTGCCCGATGGATGGCTCGACTACAGTCGACTCTACGTCTTCGAAAAATCGCTCCACCAGCCCATTTATCAGCTGCTGGGGAGGGCGCTGGGTAAAGGATTTTCGAAAGACGATATCCGAGAGCTTCTTTCCATCAAGGATCCCTATCCGCACTCCTTGAACGACGTGGTGGATGCAAATGAAGCCACCACCCAAACCAAGTGGTATCGAGCCCTTCTTCTTCGACCAGGTGGCCGACGTGCCCGACCCCCGCAACCTCGACCCCTCTTGCAAGAATCTCATGGTCTTCGACAAGCAAGCAGAGCAAGTGCGAAGACTACTACGTGCATTGGAGCTATAATAATGTCGATTTTACCTCTACCAAAATTACTTCAAGCTCCCGCGGCAATCTATCCGGGAGAATGCCAACTCCATCTTACAAGAGTAGGATGCCAAGAATCGCGCTCATATCCGCTTGGACCATTCCGCCGGGACCATTGCAGCGATCTTACTCCGACTCAGTTCGATACCCTATGCAATCGCTCTTGGGCCAAGACTCACGGATCCATGACCATCGATCTCACGAGCCAAATGACGGCTGGAAAGTATCGATGCAATCTGGATGAGTTAAATCGGGTATAAGGTAAAGAATGATGCAGGAATTTTCCCTCGAAAGTCAAAGGGGCTTGGATCGGGAGAATGCCCCCGAGCCCCCACGACCACCCCCTAGATGAAAGCACCAGTGGGAGAGAGTGCTTAAAAACAATGAGATTCCGGGATATGACTGTAGCAGATGCGGTGCTGAAAGGTATGCTCGCCGCATCGATGAGCAGGATTTCGAGGGAAGGTCCTATAATTCCCATTCCCACCGATGGCCGTCGCTAGGACCCCAGTGCTACATCAAGACGGTTCACGGCCATCAATGCATGTACCCCTCCATATCGCCATGCGATCAATGCAAGAGGCATTCGAGGCTATTTTTCCTAAGGCGTGCTACCGGTGTGGAGCTCCGATCGCTCGCGGTAAGGCTTTGGACCGTATCCACCACGAGATTATTCCCATGCCCAAATTCGCAACCCTCTGGTCGGGCGTTAAAGTCCGGATGGCAAGGGAGTACGATCATAACATCTTGGAGAGGATGGAAGTCTTCTGCTCCCCCAAATGCATCAACGCTTAGGTGGTGTTCGTCCGATCGCCTAGGGGCGTTCGTTCCATCGCCTTCCCAACTCCCCATAGCGTTCGTTCCATCGCCTCACATCGCCTAGGGGCGTTCGTCCCATCGCCTAGGGGCGTTCGTTCCAACGCTTAGGGGCGTTCAGTCCCACCGCCTCCCTAGGGGCGTTGGATCAATCGCCTCCCAACGCCCCATAGCGTTCGTTCCATTGCCCCATAGCGTTTTATCCATCGCCTCCCAACGCCCATAGCGTTCGTCCCATCCCCTAGGGGCGTTCGAATTATCGCCTAGGGCGTTCGCGATGCTATAAATAAAATGACGTTCATCAAGATCATCGATCCTAAGCAGCGTCGGACTCAGTCGTGACTTATCTAAGATATTCAAGCCCGTCGTCGAGACGCAAAAGGAGACCGCTACCAAGATCATCAAAAAGATCGATGATCTCACCCTACCCGCCCCCATGCCTGCCCTTCCTCCTGCCGCCGCCGCCGAAGGCAACGACGACGACCCACTACCCATCGAGCAAGCTCTGACTACCAATCTCGGTCCGTGAGCCACCCACTATCTTCAGCTCAGTATGACTCCCAAAGCAGATCATACTGGAAGACGGCGCCATCATGATCGGGAGTCTCCCCGTCACTTTCGACGGTGACGAGCGCTATAGGGGTACCCCCGGCCTATGGGAGCTCATGGTCATGAAGCATCCCGAAGATTTCGAGATGGACGACCTGAATACCTATGGCGATATCCTACGAGCATCGAGTGCCATGTATCAAGTCAATTCT
Organism: Modiolus philippinarum; assembly: GCA_002080025.1. NCBI lineage: Eukaryota > Metazoa > Mollusca > Bivalvia > Mytilida > Modiolidae > Modiolus > Modiolus philippinarum. Next base: position 21,953 of record MJUU01058319.1, on the reverse strand, counting down.
TCAGTCTCGCAGACCCCCAAGGCTAGCAAAAGCAAGAAGTGGAAGGAGATCGTCTCATACCTTTATAAGCAAGTATGGGAGTGGGGTCCGGATCGTCTTTCTTACCAAATGCTTCGAGCAGTTGCTGGATCGCCTCGATCTTTGCGCCGCCGCCTATAAGGCTGGGAATAATGAGGTGCGCAACGAAATCGTAGCAATCCTCGACGCCATGAGGAAATCCAAGCATATCAGGAGGGAGGAGTACGAGACGCTGCATCGAAAGCTCCTCTAAATAAATTTACGATGCCTTAATAGTGAATCACGGATATCGCCGGAGATATGTAGTGGGCGAGAATTATTCGATACCATCGCCAGTATTCACCTCTTCCGCCGCGAAGACGTTGGGAAGCAAGGCCGTGAGCGCTGCTTCCAATGCAGGGTTTGAAGAAGGGATTTGAAGAAAGGATCGACGAAGGCCGTAGACCACGTCGTTCAAGGAGAGGCCCGCTGCCAAGACCAAGAGGACCCCTCAGCAGCAGGCCCACCTCAGTAATCTCATCTCGGGTGGTGGCATCGCAACCATCCACGACTTCGTCCAGCGCTATATGCTTACTATCACCGAAGGACTGACTTTCGACGAAAGCGTCTAGGAGTACGAATTCTTCGAATACCATCCCATTACCGGGACGCAGCTGAATAGATCCGGTACCGAGATCCACCTCAGCATCGAGTCGCAGGATCTCTTCCTCCATCCCTTCCAGAGCTACCTCTTGCTGGAAGGTAGGCTCCAGAAGAATGATGGGTCGGCTTATGCCGATGCCAACCTCATCTCCCTCATCAATAATGCAATGATGTTCCTCTTCAATTCCATCAGCTACAAGCTTTCCGGGCAGACGATCGAGCATTTGAACGATCCCGGGGTCGCCACCACCATGCTGGGCCTTCTCATGTATCCAGACGATTTCTTCAAGTCCCAAGGCCTCAACCAGCTATGGGTCAAGGATACCTCCGACGCCGACGCCAATCTAGGATCTCCCGCGCGGAAGGCCTACGTCATCGCCAAGCCAGCCAATAAGGGATCCTTCTCCTTCACCGTCCCCTTGAAGCATATCTTCGGCTTTGCCCAGAACTACGAAAAGCTGGTCTACGGATTCAAGCAATGAGCTCACTCTAGTCTGCGCCTTGGATAATGACGCCATCTTCCGGGATGCTGCCAATATCAACGATCCTGACAGGATCGTCCTCAGCAACCTCGCCTGGTTCGTCTCCCCCACGTGATGCCCTCCGACGACCAGAAGCTGCGGATCTATCAGACCATCGAAAGCAAAGTGAAGCTAGATATTGGCTTCCGCATGAGGCAGTGCGATTCGATCAGCGTCCCCGAAAGCCGTGAATTCAACTGGCGCCTCTCCATCCAAAGCAGCCCTGAAAGACCCCGATGGGTGATCGTCGCCTTCCAGACCGAAAAGAGTAACGATCCAAACCCGCAATCTTCGACCACTGTCGCGTGAATGATATCTGGGTCACTTTGAATTCCCAGAGATATCCTGCTGTGGGTCATTGTGTCTCCTTCACGAATCAGAAGATCTCCAGGCTCTATAAGGAAGCCGCCGATTGCCGCTGGATCACCCCGGCATCACCCCGCCGACTTCACGGATCTCCATCCCCTCTTCGTATTCGACGTCTCCAAGCAGAACGAGCGCCTCAAGGACTCAACGATCGACGTCTATATCAAGGTAAGATTCGATCAGAAGGTCGCCGCCAATACCCAAGCCTACGCCTTGGTCATCTCCGATCGCATCCTCCAATTCGAATCCGATGGCCAGAAGATGAGTGTCGTCTTCTGAAGCTGAGCTCTGCAGTAAATAAATAGACAAAAGTCATACATATTCAACTACTGTTTGCCATCCGACCCGCCGAAGTCTTAGCCATCCTGGTCAAACCCAAAAACCTCCAGAAGCACTACGACGGCCTGGAAGATTGGAAGCAGAGACTGGTATCCGCTTTCTACGTCGCCACCTGTAAATAAATGGACGATTCACTTTTGCGGAAAATCGCCACCCAAGCATCTCTCATCATCGTCTCTGGGGATGATAGTCAGATCTTGACCCGCTTCAACCCATCCCTCCAACTACGCGAGGAGAAATCTTACGAGATGGCCCTCGCATATCTGGAGACGTACTACTCCATCCCCAATTTCCATGCTGGAAATAATTCCTTCCGCTACTCCCCAGACGAAGGTGCCCATTGGTTTTCCATCGCCCTGAGCACCAGTTCCTATGGCATCGACGATATCAATGACGAGATCCAGCAGCAAATGCGGCTCAGCAAACACAAGGCTAAGATTCTTCTCGATGCCAACCGCGCAACTCTTAGAGCAACGCTCAACCTCGCCAGAAGCTACCAAGTGGATGTCAATGTGCTCAATAGCATGAATACGATGCTTGGGTTCGATCGCCGAAGGTATATCTAAGACCGACGCACGAATGGATACGTGGAGGGTGAGCATATCGTCGATACCATCAGCATCAATAACATCCTCGTTAATAATGATATCATCCAAGGCAGCTACGTCAACTGCACCCAGCAGTCCACCACCTATAGTTTCTTTCCCGGGATCATCCAGATCCCTCAGAATCTGATCTACTTATCCGTGACCCTGAAGACCATCAATCACATGCAAACCTACCGGACCGATCAAGACGGTCGCCCCGTCGATCTGCGAGGGGAGCAGCTCACCATCCGCTTTCATCTGCGTGAGGTATAAATAAATGGATTATCAAGAGTACGGTCTCAACTTGACGAAGGCTCAGGCAGAGAAGATCCAGCGTGCGGCAAAGAAAGTTTGCCCTTGAGCGTCCGATTGCTGCATGCCAACCAATTGGTGGGCATAAGATGTTCCTCACTCAACGGCAGATCCAGCGCATCAGAGCGGTAAGGGTGGTGTGGTCTTGGAGATGAGCCCCGAAGCACGTGAGGCATAACGTAAAGGAAGGTGGATTTCTTCCCATGCTTGCAGGTCTCGCCTCTGTTGCGCTACCAATGCTAGCCAAAACCGTGCTGCCTGCTTTCCATCCAAAAAGCCGTGGGATCCGGATTATATCTCAAGAAGGGTGGGAAAGTATGCTGCGTGAAACCCTAGGGTCGTGGTCTGCATCTCAGCCCAGGTACTTTGCCCAATACTTACGGTGATGGATTGTACTTGAAGAGTGGAAGTCGGCTCTACAATGGTAGTGGATTGATCCTTTGCCCCAATAACCCCTTCAAGAGTAACCCCCTGCTAGGCATGCTTCTCTAGGGCCCCTAGATAAATGGACGAAGTGGATGCCAGTCATATCGAATGCATGGAAGAGAAGCTCATCTCAGAAATCTAGAGATATGAGCATGCTTTGAAGATCTATAACCGACTGGATAAGGTCGTTTCCTTTGCCGTGAGCGCTTGTTCCGTATTGCTGACCAGTGGCACGATGGAGTCTGCTCTGACCGGTGTGGGTGCGGTGGCATCCATTCCCCTGGGTTCCCTCGCCTGCCTATTTGCTACGGGAAGTAGGGTCCTGTCCTTGATCTCGCGCCGAGTCGCCAAGAAGAAAAAGAAGCCTCGAAATATCGTGCGATTAGCCAAACCTATAGGTCCCAGTTGGCAGGTGAAGATCCTGCAATCTGTCTGAATAATTATGACGATGAGAAGGATCAGCTTCGTCAACCTTCTGTCCCAATTAGACCTTCTGTCCCAATTGAACGCGCATGCGCCGTAGGGAGGGTTCTTCCATTCGCGCGTCGCTCGGCTATGCCTGTCGCCGCGCTCATTCCCGAACCCTCCATGTCAAAGTGCCAAGTGACCAAAAAAATTTCCCAATCCGTTTTGGATTGGGAAATTTTGCGTCCTTACTTCGATTTTTTTTTACTTTCTCACCAAATCGTATGAGAGGTAGGGCTGACTGGATTTCTTGCTCAGCTTGAATCCAGTGCTACGAACGAAAGCTCCTTGCAAGGGATCCTTCCTTTGTTGAGCGTATTGCAGACCCATGCCTTGGTGGTCTCCCCTTCTCGATTTTTCAGAATGAGGATTTTGCTTTTGCCAAATTTTCCGTCCACTTCTACCANGGCAAGTCCTTCCATGTGAGGGCTTCCTGATTCTGGTCCTTCACCTTTTCCTGGAAGGCATCTTCGCTGATAAAGTCGTCGACGAATCCATTGTGTACGAAAGTCATATTTCTTGTATTTACCCTATGCTCAATAGGGATGCCGTCCGTTTGCATTTTGCCCTCGAGGTGAGGATTTTCATGCAGGATTCTGCATGAGTGGGACAGAATCCCTCTTTTCATACTACTGTTATTCTACTTTGTATTTACGAGGTGGTACTTTGCTTATGTAGTGGTACACTGTCTTTAGGTTCTCTGTTTCTGTGTGGTGGTATCTTTATGCCGTGGTACTTTGTATTTATGTCATGGTACTTTGTATTTACTTATTTATGTAGTAGTGTGTCTTTATGTGGTAGTACTCTGTTTTTGTGTGCTGGTTCTCTATCTTTATGCTGTGGTTCTTTGTTTTATGTTATGGTACTTTGTATTTACAAGGTGGTACTTTGATTATTTAGTGGTACACTGTTTTCATGTGGTGGTACTCTATCTCTGTGTGATGATACTCTATTTCTTTGTGGTGGTACTCTATGTGGTGGTGCTCTATGTGGTGGTACTGTATCATGCCGTTATGTGGTGCTACTGTGTCTTTGTGCGGTGGTAGTCTATCTTCATGTGGTGTTACGGTACTTTGTATTTACGAGGTGGTACTTTGTTTATGTAGTGGTACACTGTTTTAATGTGGTGGTACGCTGTCTCTGTGGTACTCAATCTTTATGCCGTCTTTATGTACTCTGTATTTACGAGGTGGTACTTTGTTTATGTAGTGGTACACTGTCTGTGTGTGGTGGTTAGGCTTATCTTAATGCTGTGGTACATTATATCTATATGGTTGTACTTTGTTTATGTGGTGGTACTCTATCTTTATGCCGTGGTACTTTGTATTTATATTATGGTACTTTGTATTTACGAGGTGGTACTTTGTTTGTTTTTTTTTTTGTTTTACACTGTCTTAAAGTGGTGATACTCTGTCTTTGTGTGGTGTGGTTTCACAAGGGAAACGGTTCAATTCATTTAGGATTCATATTAGTTATTAAAGTTACTTATGCTAATAAAAAAGACCGGAAATATGAAACTAGATAATTAAAAAAAAAATAAATAATTCAACCTTCTCGTTGGGTATGATGACCTCTCGTACCCACGTTCTGTGTAATACGGAAGTTGTGCGTATTGTAGCGGTCAGGAAATAGAACAATTTAGACAGTGGACATTCGACGCCGACTTACTGCAGCAATAAAGATGCTTTATTGTTCACAAAAATAAATAACTGGTTTCTTAATATTTATAATTCACTTTTTAATTTTTTTTAATCATCTTTAAAGAATATAATACGGAAGCGTATATTCGTCTCTCCTTATTATTAATTTCGGCTTAACTTTTGTTATTTTTTAGGAATAAATGCTTTATATGGTAATAATTATGGGTTATTAAATAATGATTATGTCATTATCAATTGTAATCTTTGTTAAATTTTCTTTGAATTGTGGTTTATAATATTAAGCTCAATTTAATTAAAATGTTGATAATTATTATTATTGTAACGGTCATTTAATTAATTATGTCGCCCCAGACGTAGTCGGGACGACATATTGTTTTTTTGTCCGTTTCTCTATTATTAAGTCTCCCAAACGAAGTTTGTGGAGACTTATTGCTTTTGCTCAATTCTTATTATGTCGCCCCAGACGAAGTCGGGGAGACATATTGTTATTGTTCCGTTTCTTTGTTATTATTGTTTCTTATTATTATTATTATTATTATTATTTTACTTTCAATAAATTTTGTCCAGAGCGTTTCTCAGAGTTGCATGAACCGAACACTTGATATTTGGCACACAATTGGATCACCATATGAAGTTGTGCAATATGGTGAAAAAATTTTCAAAATGGCCGCCATTTCCAAGATGGCCGCCATTTTACGTTAAAAAACCGAGGATTCAATATCTCTGGAACTGCTTTGCAGAATATCTTCATATTTTGCAAAGATGTTCAATAAAATGAGACGAAGGAATTTATGCAATTTTTTTTTTTCAAAATGGCCGCTATTTCCAAGATGGTCGCCAAAAATGCGTCAAAATTTCAACTTTGTCGGATTTCAACGAAAAGTGATTTCTAGGTACATTTCTACGCTTCGAACAATCATGGAATCATCGAATTGGCTGCCAGGGGCGACATCAGCTATTGCTTGCAATTGCAAATCTAGTTATTCTTATTAAGTCGCCCAAACGTAGTTTTGCGACCTATTGTTTTTGCTCCGTTTCTTATTATGTCGCCCCAGACGTAGTCGGGAAGACATATTGTTATTCCTCCGTTTCTTATTATGTCGCCCCAGACGAATGTCGGGCCGATATATTGTTATTCTTACGTTTCTTTATTATTATTATTTTTTTTTTTTATTTTATTATTGTTCTTCCAATGATTCTTGTCCAGACTTTTTTGAGAAAACGGTTTGATGTAAAGAGTTGAAACTTGGCAGGAAGTTAGATCACCATAAGAAGAAAATGCAGGATATGAAAAATTTTTTCAAAATGGCCGCCATTTCCAAGATGGCCGCCAAGATACGTCAAAATTTCAACGTTGTCCAATTTCAACGAAAATTGATTTCTAGGTAGATTTTCACGCTGCCAACAAGATGGGAGCATCAAATTGGCTGCCAGGGGCGACATCAGCTATTGCTTGCAATTGCAAATCTAGTTATTATTACATTTGTATTATTCTTATTCCAGCCAAAAGTTGTCCGGTCATTACTCAGTGATGCATGATCAGAAGTTCATGAAACTTGACACAAAGTTGGAACACCATGTGAAGATGTGCGTTTTAATATTTTTATTTTCAAAATGGCCGCCATTTCGAAGATGGCTGCCATAATACGTCAAAATTTCAACGTTGTCGGATTTCAACGAAAATTAAGTTCTAGGTAGATTTTGACGCTGCGAACATGATGGAATCATCGAATTGCTGTCAGGGGCGACATCAGCTATTCCTCGCAATTGCAAATCTAGTTATTATTAACATTCTTTATTATTCCAGCCAAAGTTTGTCCGGTCAATTACTCAGCGATGCATGATCAGAAGTTCATGAAACTTGACATAAAGTTGGATCACCATATGAAGATGTGCGTTTTAATATATTTACTTTCAAAATGGCCGCCATTTCCAAGATGGCCGCCATTTACGTCAAAATTTCAACGTTGTCGGATTTCACATGATGGACTCATCGAATTGGCTGTCAGGAGCGACATCAGCTATTGCTTGCAATTGCAATTCTTCCTCTTTTTCTTCCGTCAGTGAACTTGTCCACCTGATTTCTCGAAGACCGATGGTCCAATCTTAACCAAACTTCATAGGAAGATGGAACCCCATTCCAAGATGTGCATTTTAGTCTTGGAATTTCAAAATGGCCGCCGTTGCCATGGAAACCGAAAAAAGGCGGGAAAATTCAAAGTGCTCCAAATTGCATGAAATTTTATAGGAAGGTTGTGCAGGAAGGGTAGAACATATTTTGAGGTTAAAGATTTGCAAGGATACTAATTAATGGGAGGTTTGGGCGACTTTTGTTATTACTTACAGTTATTACTTGTTATTAATTCATTTTCTTGTTCTTCCGGCGTAAAATTTTTGTCCGGAACATATCTCGAAGACTTTTGACCGGAACCTCATGAAACTTCATACGTTGGTAGAGGACAATGAGAAGATGTGCCATCCGGGCTCGGAATTTCCAAAATGGCGGCCGTTGCCATGGAAATGGAAAAAAGGCGGGAAAATTCAAATTGCTCAGAATTGGATTAAATTTGACAGGAAGGTTGCCTATCATGCATAGAATTGATTTTTGGTCCTAAAATTTTCAAAATGGCGGCCGTTGCCATGGAAACGGAAAAAAGGCGGGAAAATTCAAAGTGCTCAGAATTGGATGAAATTTGACAGGAAGGTTGCCTACCATGCGTAAAATTGGTTTTTGGTCTTAAAATTTTTAAATGGCGGCCGTTGCCATGGAAATGGAAAAAGGCGGGAAAATTCAAAGTAATCAGAATTGGATGAAATTTCACAGCAGGGTTGCTAGATATGGGAGTTCGTTTGGGAGACTTTTGTGTTTCGCTCTGCGAACACAGTAATTACTTGTTATTATTATTATTCCGCTTTCTTTCTTCCAATAATTTTTTTCCGGCTTCGTTCTCAGAGATGCCTGGACAGAATTCATTCATATTTGGTACAAAGTTGGATCACCTTATGAAGTTGTGCCTCCACCAAAAAAAATTTTCAAAATGGCTGCCATTTTCAAGATGGCTACCCAGTTACGTCAGTGTTTTGCATATGTCATATTTCCATAAAAATCATCAAATCTCAAACATGCCTTGAAAATTTCATTCATGTTTGGCAAAAAGTTGAATCACTATTAGAAGATGGGCATGCAGAAAAAAAAATCAAAATGGCCGACAATTCCAAGAGGGTGCCAAAATACGTCAAAATTTCAACTTTGTCCGATTCCAACGAAATTTGATTTCTAGGTAGATTTTGACGCTGCGAACAAGATGGAAGCATCGAATTGGCTGCCAGGGGCGACATCAGCTATTGCTTGCAATTGCAAATCTAGTTATACTTATTCCTTTCTTTGTACTGAACAAGTATAAGAAAATTGGAAATACAATTTCTATTGTTTTTGTAGTTCTTTGAGTGGTCGAATATGCTTTGGCTAAATTAGGAGCTGTATCGTGTATGAAGATTTACACCTTTATTTCAGATTTTTGACCCTACTTGTGACCACTCATTTAACTCGTGCAGCAAAGTAAACATTTTTTTTATTGATTTGTTCAATTTTTTTTACCCTGAGGTAAATCCCAATACGGCCATGTGAAGAATAAACTTTTTTGTTTCAGATATTTGACCTTGCAACCACTCGTTTTACTCATCTCATCACAAGGGATCGGAAAATATACATCATTAGTTGACTTTTTCTTACTTAGCGGGGTAGAATCTTATATGTAATGAATGAGATCTCTGAAGGATAAGCTTTTTGTTTCAGAAATTTGCATCAGCCCATCCAGCCTGAGAAAAAAGGGGGTACCGATGGACTTGAAGAAAAGGGGAGTTTCAGTCGATTTTTTGTATCATTTTCTTGATTTTTCTCAAAATAAATGAGATCTGTCTTAATCATAATCTGGCTGATATTATTTTTTTTGTACCAAGAGATTTTTTTTACTATAATTCAATTAATGCGTTTGCTTTAAAACTACAAAATTTCTATGCATATAGCTAAAAAGAAAAAGTTTATAAATGAATATCGTAATATATAGATCAAGTGATTGTAAATTTTAGTTATTTACCATGTTTTATACTTTAAACATTTTGTTTAAACGCACGTTACAACGCCCCGTTCAACTTATTCAAGTGGATTAGCAAAACATACGTTCAAATACAAAATTTGAGTGGCCGATATTTAGCCGCTAATTGTGCTCATTTAAAGACTTTAAAGTTACATTGGTAAAATTGATGTAGAAAGGTTAGATAATTAGTTTGAATTACAGAGAAGGTCATGGTTAAAATGATTTAAACTATTGATTTTGTTCAGTCTTGCCCGTGAAGTTGATGACAGGTGCATGCGTGTGTTGTCGTGTGTTTTAACAGAATTCGTGTGTTTTAACAGAACCATTACAGAGGTGAATTTAGATGTAAACTATTGTTTATGTAGGGTTAATTCATTTATATTTGAACAATAAAACATCTTTAGTGCTGCAGTAAGTCGGCGTTGAATGTCCACTGTCTAAATTGTTCTATTTCCTGAGCGCTTCGATACGCACATCTTCCGAATACGTTTGAACGTGGGTTTAGATACAGGGAATACCATAATTTGACTTTTTGATTCACTAATAATGTATCTTTCCTTATTGGCAAAATTTCCTTGCATGTTCAACATTGGCTGAAGTTCATACGAGTCATCAGAAAACAGTACAATATATCAGCACATGCCGGACCGTCAACATGTATTGTATAATTCGAAATCCAATGAATGTTTTTTCAACATACCAATCAAGTAAAGGATTTATAAAAGTTTTGTATAATGCAGGGGACATGATGCCTTTTTGGCGTACTGTCTGCTGCTCGCTGAAGGCTGTAGATAACTCATCTTCCCATTTAACTTTTGACTGGAGATTTTGATATCAATCTTGAAAGCTGAAACTGAAAGCCAGTCAATTCATTCTATACCAGACATGTTAAATTGCATTAAAAGAGAATCGTGCCATACAACTGCTAATAATATTTTTATTATTTTCATATATTTTTAGAGTGCTGTGATTTCTTAAAAAAGGGGTCACATAATTATGTTTATTTCTAAGAGTTGTCAATAAAACGTCGAATTGACTTTACGTATTGAATTCGTGCTAGAAATAGATCAGCCAGTTAAAATACAAGTAACAATCAGTTAAAATACAAGTAAAAGCCGAACTGACTGGTAATAAAGATGGATAATTAAAATTGAATGATTAAAAATAATGTTTTCTTACATATGATTTGTTATTCTGGTCTATTATTATTTGATCCCACGTAATTTCAGTTAAAAAAACTCTCAATTGAACAAAAGCAAACAATACAAAAATAAGGAACACTGTTGACACTTTATTTTGAAATATTGATCTGCTGTTGTGTCAATTTCTATTTCCACTAATTAAATTTTATGCATGGTTGTTAGATTCATGTCATTATTTTAAAATTTGTGAGGCAATTCATTTATGGAAAACATGGAAAATAATAAAACAATTGTAGCCTATTGAATTCGGTCAATGTAGAAATTTATTGACATGAGAAAAAGTATATTGACACTCGGACTTCGTCCTCGGTCAATATCCATTTCTCATGTCAATAAATTTCTGCATTGACCTCATCAATAGGCTATAATTGTATAATATTCATTTTCAAAGCTTTGATTCGACAGTAGTGCACTTAACTGCTCAAAATAACTAGCCCAGCCTTCCCGAAATTCTGAAGCCGTTTCAAGATGGTCATTATGCACAACGAGTTTAACTTCTTTGTATTTTACGACAGCCGGAAGGGGACTTCCGAGTTCCGACTTCTTACTTCTAACTTCTAACTTCTTACTTCTTACTTCTTACTTCTTACTTCTTACTTCTTACTTCTTACTTCTTACTTCTAACTTCTTACTTCTTACTTATAACTTCTTACTTCTTACTTCGATTTTTGCAATCCGGAAAGGTAGCCTTTCCGGCTTCGGTATTCAATTTTGTTAGTTTTGTTAGGACTGAAAGTTTCATAGTTTATGACCTGTCACGAAATCAATAAATATTGATTGATAGCTTAAATGGTGTTAGACCTTCTACTAGCAATATTTGAACTATAATTCAGGACGACAACAATCTGGGAACAGAGAAACGCTGGGGAGGGAGTAATTTTGAATACCACTGGATAAAGGGGTTGAGGGGCAGGGGTTAGCCATACCTCTGGTTACCTACTTCTTGGGTAAAAGGTTTTGTTTTTTTTGTATTATCTGGGTCCTGAAGAACACATCGTGCATGTCATCAATCTTATAAATTTGTGGCTTTCACGTTCAAAATTCTATGAAGTCACGCATCACGCCTATTATAAAGGGGTATTTTTAACGATTCCGGCTCCAAAAAAACTTTAAAAAAAAACACCCCGGTAAACGTGAGATCGTCAACTCGGACGCGATCAGCAACGCGGATGTAAACATTGATAACAACAGTTTTGTAATGGGTCCATTTAAAGAGTATTTATGAATTCCTACTTATTTCAAACACACAATGACAGTATAAAACTTTACATTTTTGCTTCTACGTACTATTTCTTATAAAATGAGTTTTTATAAGAAAAATGAAAACGTAGATGCGATCGACAACGCAAAAAAATGCTACCAAAGCGATCGTATAACGCACAAAAAGCGATCGGAAAACTTATTAAGTAAATATAAAAATACTTTTGAATTCATTTTAATCACGAGACTTGGCAGCACATTAAAGTTCACGTAAAGGTAATTTAGCAGTAGAGCTTCTCTAGTGTGAACAAATTTCCATGCAAATTCTTGCTCCCACCTTTTTTGTCTTCGTCATATTGTTTCAATTTTTGTTACTTATGAATTGCCGTGTTTTGGTTATTTTGATTTTAGAATTTTCCCTCTGTTTTTTGCTTTGGAAATTGTTTCCAGGTGTAATTAATAGAATGAAGTAATATTTGTTATTGTCTGCATAAACGTTGTGTTTCTAAAGATCCTATATCGTTCTCATATTAGTAGTTTTAGGGATCTGAATGGCCTTTCCCTGTAGGTTCAATGATCAACTTTGTTCCTCACTGGAGACCATTCTGCCGGAGACAATTTTTTAAGGGAACTTTTCAACGACCTTAGAAAATGGGATTGGTCCCAATCGGCCAAGTAATTTCAGAGCATAAGTTTTTTTAATGTGTTTTCCATAGAGTTCAACGATGTTCAGTATTCTAAGCTATGTGTACTGCTGGTTGCAATCATGGATGCTTGGTGGCCATGTTTTTTATCGGACCGGAACAAAATGAGCAATCTTTGTTGAGGACCTTTAGTACAAATTGAGCAATCTTTGTTACCTTTGGTACATCATTCCTTTAAAGTTTGGTTGAATTTGCCTCAGCGGGTTCAGAGGAGATGAAAATGTGATTTTTCCTACAGGGTCCAATGTCAACCTTAGTTCCACACTGGAGGCCATGTTTTTATCAGATGGGATGAGCGATCTTTGTTAAGGACCTTGAGTGTATCATTCCTGTTAATTTTGGTTGCTTTGAACTTTGCTTCAGTGGTTTCAAATGAAAATGTCCTTTTCTGATAGGGTCCAATGTTAAACTATGTTCTGTCCTGGCGACCATGTTTTTAATTGAAACGGAACAAAATGAGCAATCTTTATTAAAGACCATCATTCCCATTAAGACTTAAAACAATCAGACATGAATTTTAAGTGTATCTTCGGGACAGAAAAACATCAACAAGAAATACATACTGCATTCTAAACAAAAAAATTCTAGAAGGATGGTCTGAAAAAAAGATTAATATACCATTTATTCTCAACTCGTATTCCTACTGTAATAAAAGCAAAAATCCGCGTTGCTGATCGCGTCCGAGTTGACGATCTCACGTTTACCGGGGTGATACCTTCAAGACCCCCTTTTATGTCTTAGATAACAGCAGTTTAGGGTGTGCATTTTGAAATATAAACTAATTCAATTGACAGAAAACTTCATAAATAGGAAATTGTGTTCAATTTTGCAATAGTCCTTGGAAGATAAATTCTTGCAATCGGAAAAGATTGATTTTGTTTTTGTTCATCCTCTTCTTATAAACCCCTTCGAGACGGTTGTATGGTGGAACTTAGTTCATCAAGGTAAGAGTGATAAGATTGGGAGGAAAATATTATCACCCAGTCCAAAGAATCAAGGAAGTGGGTGCATGGAAACATACACATTTGCTGGATTTTAACTCAGAGCAGTGTCAATACATCATTAAAATCTTCCCCTTCTAGAATATTATGACTTGCAATTGTTTATTATAAAGGGATGAACGATACAGTTCTAATCATCAGACTTTGGAGCTCATTCCCTGCTTCAGATGTTGTTATATAAATATATTTCAAAATATGTCCATCTTCTAGTACTTCTTACTTCTAACTTCTTACTCCTAACTTCTTACTTCTTACTTCTAACTTCTTACTTCTTACTTCTTACTTCTTACTTTTAACTTCTTACTTCTAACTTCTTACTTCTTACTTCTAACTTATTACTTCTAATTTCTTACTTCTTACTTCGATGCTGCAATCCGGAAAGGCTACGCTGACTTCCGTTTAATATTGTCAATGTTGGGACTAAAGTTTCATTATATTATTCCTCTAGTTTAATGACTAATATGCAAAGGCAATAAAAAGTGATTGATGGATCGAATGGCGTTGAACGTCTTTATTTCAACATTTCAGCCAAATTCCAAGACGAGAACAAATTTATCAATGTGATTAGATTAATGATGTAGGGCGAGTCAGCCTTGCAATCCGTAACCTACGGGACTGTTGCAAGGATTCCTAAAGGTGAACGGTAGTGCATTTTTGTGTGTAATAAGCGATTTGTTTTATTTGCATCATGTCCAATAAAAATAACGGTAAAGGTGTGTATTAACCTTTAACACTTAGATTCATTTTCAGTTGATTTAGATACATGCAGGTTCCAAGTTTTATGGATAACATCCTTTCAGAGAAGAGTACTGAAAGTACCGCACATTCGTTTTAGAATTTTTCAAAAATCAGCATTAAAATCTACCCCTCTTGGAATACTAGGCAAGTAATGGGATGCACCATAAATTTTAAGGATGAGAGTTGGGTGTTCATTCCCTGCTCTACATACTCAGTGTCGTGTATATCTTTCAAAATATTTGTAACATCTTGCTTCTTACTTATAACTTCTTACTTCTTACTTCTTACTTCTTACTTCGTACTTCTAACTTCTTACTTCTTACTTCTTACTTCTTACTTCTTACTTCTAACTTCTTACTTCTAACTTCTTCAGCCAAAATCCAAGACGAGAACAAATTTATCAACGTGATTAGATTAATAATGAAGGGCGAGTCAGCCCTGCAATTCATAACCTACATTAAGGTGAACGGTAGTGCATTTTTGTGTGTAATAAGCAATTTGTTTTATTTGCATCATGTCCAATAAAAATAACGATAAAGGTGTGCATTAACCTTTAACACATAGATTCATTTTCAGTTGATTTAGATAAGTTTTATGGATAATATCCTTTCAGAGAAGAGTACTGAAAGTACCTCACATTCGTTTTAGAATTTTTCAAAAATCAGCATTAAAATCTACCCCTCTTGGAATACTAGGCATGTAAATGGGATGCAACATAAATTTTAAGGATGAGAGTTGGGTGTTAATTCCCTGCTCTATATACTCAGTGTCGTATATCTTTCAAAATATTTCTAACATCTTGCTTCTTACTTCTAACTTCTTACTTCTTACTTCTTACTTCTAACTTCTTATTCTAACTTCTTACTTCTTACTTCTTACTTCTAAGTTCTTACTTCTAACTTCTTACTTCTTACTTCTTACTTCTAACTTCTAACTTCTAACTTCTTACTTCTTACTTCTTACTTCTAACTTCTAACTGACTTCGGTATTCATTATATTATTCCTCTAGTTTATGGGTAATTGCAAAAGCAATAAAAATTAATTGATGGATCGAATGGCGTATAACGTCCTAATTTCAACATTTCAGTCAAAATCCAAGACGAGAACAGGTTGATCAAGACATCAGGGTTGAAGGGGGAGTCAGCCTCGCAACCCGTTAACCTACATACTACGGGACTGTTGCAAGAATTCTTTAAAGTGAACGGTCTTGTATTTTTGTATGTAATAAGCGATGTGTTTTATTTGCATTATGTC
>MJUU01058316.1:4190-22259 GCA_002080025.1 Modiolus philippinarum | reverse complement strand
ATCCCACCCCCGAATTTTTTTTTTTTTTACATCCTCACCAAGTCGTATGAGTAATACTTCTGATTAGTTTTCTTGCTCAGCCTGTATCCGCTGCTCTGAACGTAAGCTCCTTGTAAGGGACCCTTTTCTTTGTTCAGCGTGGGGCAGGCCCATACTCTGGTGATTTCTTTTCCTAGATTTCTCAGAGTGAGAATCCTGCTTTTGCCGAATTTTCCGTCCACTTCTATCACCTCCAAGATCTTATACATCACTCCTGTGGGCAAATTCTTCCAATTGAGGACTTCCCGATTCTGTTCCTTCAACTTTTCCTGGAAGACATCTTCGCTGATAAAGTCGTCATCTTGGGAGATTTCGAAAGACATAATTCTTGTATTTACCCTATGCTCAATAGGAATGCTGTCCGTTTGCATTTTGCCCTCGGGGTAGGGATTTTTATGCAGGATTTTGCATGGGTGGTGTAGAATCGGCCTTTTGATACTACTCGTATCTGAAAGGAAAATGTGCTTCAATCGGTCTCTTGTATTTTCTAGATTATTATGATTATTATTTTCAATATAATATCAAAAACGTAGTAAGATTTAACATACCTAATAGATGTTGTTTAATTTCGCATACAATCTCAGCGAAAAGGGTTGTTGTAAGTAGTGAATTTAAACATCGAATATCCAATCCCAAAAAAATTCACAAATATAATTAAACTCCGTATATTCCTAGGGGGAAATTATAAAGTCCGAGAATTTATGTCTTTTCAAAATGATGTATACGTCCCTTGCAGTAAACATACTGCACGTGTTAATCGGTCTATTAAACCACACATAAATCGGACACACTCGTATAGCCGCAAAGATCAACATATTGTCCGGAATATAATTTTTAATGTCCAACTACATGTATTCATAAATCTATTTATCATATATTTAGTTATAAATACAAGAATCCTGCATGTGTAATACAGATGTCATGTTTCGTCCTGTATCTTCACCCCGTGATGATATCGATATCAGTCACGGCTGCTACCCTTTATTACACACCTAAAAAAACTGTATCAAAGGTCACGTGTTATTTTAATTAGAAAACTACTGAGACCTTTGTTCTTTTTCAAATATATGATAAACAGTATATGACATGGGTAAATCCGTATTACATGCTGTAACAACCCTCGACCAATATCATCCCTCAGGCAAGCCTTTGGGATGATATTGACGTCTCGGGTTGATACAGCATGTAATACGGATTTACCCATGTAATATTCTATATTCATAAATCACAAACACAATACGTTTAGACTTAAGATAGAATATTTTTTATGCCGCATGTTGTTCGAAATATACTGTTTAGCAGAAGTGTTTATAAGCAATACTATATTTCTTTGTGCTCTATGTAGAAGTATACTATGGACAAACTGGTTAGATATCACTTCTTTTTATTGTTTGATGATATTTGTATGTTTTATATGTTTGTTTTGTTTTTATATGTGTGTGCTTTATTTATGTAATTGTATGTCTATTTCATATAAAATAGTTGTAAAATTATCCGAGATTTGCGTAAACGTCGTAATTGGCGAAATTTATAATGATACTTATTTTATACATAATAATCCTCATGGCTCAGAAAAATTTAGTAAATCTTTGTAGCCTAAATGTTAATGGTATGCATTCGACGGGTAAACGAAATCGGATTTTTGAATGGTTAAAGACACAAAAATGTGGTATTGGTTTTTTGCAAAAAACACACTTTGATACTATTATAGAGAAAGAAATCGAAATCAACAGTGATTACAGAATATTCTGCAGCAACGGTACGACTGCAAGTAGGGGGGTGGCAATTCTAATTAATAAAAACTTAAGTTATGAAATTTTGGAGAAATTTACTGACCCGGAAGGAAGAATGATGTTATTAAATATTAAGTTGAACGAGACAATATTTTCTTTAGTATGTATATATGCCTTAATTGTAAAACAAATAGAAATGTTTTCTTTAAAAAGGTAAATACGTGCGTGAAAGAACATGGGATAGGAATACCAATTATCGGGGGGGGTTACGAAACCGCACACACTATTGAGCGGAAATCTAGTAGAAATGTAAATACCGTGCAACCGGTGAATAGTTTTAAACAATTATTTAAGACAAATCAGTTAATTGATTTATGGAGAGAACTTCATGACAATGTCCAACAATTTACATGGCGAAGGAAAGATAACTCACAAGCAAGTCGAATTGATTTAATATTGATAGGAAAAGATTGTATACCTTTAGTAGAATATTGTAAAATTAAACCTGCAACAATACAATCAACTGATCATCTTAGTGTATGCATGCGTTTTAGAACAGGGTCAACAGAAAAGGGAAGGGGGTACTGGAAAATAAACAATTCGATTTTAAAAGACAATGATTATCAAGTACTAATAAATAGATTAATTGATGATTATATTTTGAAATTCGAATCAAATACAATGGACTGTAAGCTTTTGTGGGATGCTATGAAAATAGAAATAAGGGATGTAACAATTAAATATAGTAAATGTAAGGCTAAAGAAACTAGAACTTCGAGAATTTTATTAGAAAAGGAACTAGAAACTAAATTACTGCAAAGAGATCAAATTGATGGGGAAGATGTATTACTAGATAACCAGATAAGAGATATAGAAGTTGAATTAGAACATATATATGACCAAAAAGCGAAAGGGGCACAAATAAGAGCTAGGGAAAAATGGGTAGAAGTGGGTGAGAAAAATAATTCATATTTTTTAGGTCTAGAAAAGAAAAGATAAATACAAAAATCGATAAATAAGTTAGTCGATAGTGATGATAATCACACTATTACAAATCAAGATGAAATACTATACAAAATTATAGAATATTATCAAAAACTATACACGTCGAGTAAACCGGACAAATGCTTGACAAAAAATTATATCTTTGATACAAAACTAGAAAAATCTTGAAGTCAAGTTGAACAGTCTCTTTGTGATGGTAACATAAGCATAGAAGAATGTTCAAATGCTATAAAAAATTTGAAATTAAATAAATCTCCGGGATTAGATGGTCTGACGGTAGAATTCTACAAAGCCTTTTGGGACAAGTTCAAATTAATACTAACAGAAGTATACAATAAGAGTTTTAATGATAGAACACTACCGTATTCACAACGTACAAGTGTCTTGACACTATTATTTAAAAAGGGGGACCCATACTCATTAGATAATTATAGGCCTATTTCTTTGCTCAATGTGGACTTCAAAATATTATCACATATTCTAGCACAAAGATTTAAAAAAGTTTTACCAAAATTGATATGTGGAAATCAGTCAGGGTACGCAAAAAATAGATTCATCGGTTTTAATTTGAGACAGATACAGGATGTTATAGATCATGCTGAGATGTATAATGTAGAGGGGGCTATTGTTTTTGTTGATTTTATTAAAGCCTTTGATTTAGTGGAATGGGACTTCATATTTGACACGTTAGAACATTTCGGTTTTAATCATTCATTTATAGATTGGGTAAAAACACTTTATAATGGAAATCAAACTTGTGTCATGAATAATGGATGGGTGTCACAAATGTTCAAAAATACTCGTGGAATCCGATAAGGATGTCCTTTGTCTGCTCTATTATTTGTTATCACAGTGGAGATTATGGCTTTAAGATTACGTTTTCAAATTAGAATTGATAATAAAACGCACAGTATAAAAATCACATAATTAGCAGATGATACAACTCTGTTCTTCAGTTATAAAGAAGATATTATATTAGCTCTGAATGAAATAGAAATTTTTGGTTCCTTTTCTGGTTTAAAAATTAATAGAAACAAAACTGAAGGTATATGGATTGGTAAGTTAAAACATTCTAAAGATAAGATTGGAAACATTAGTTGGACGCACAAACCTGTAAAAGCTTTGGGGATATTTTTCGGAAATAATAAACAGGAATGTGAAAAGTTAAACTGGGAAAATAAAATAGATCAAATGACTAGCATGTTTTGCAATTGGAAAAAAAGAAATCTTACAATTCTTGGTAAAATACTTATAATCAAAACACTTATAATTCCACTATTTACATTTATTGCAAGTGTATGTATAGTGCCAGATAAGTACAGGAAAGAAATTGAAGATAAATGTTTTAAATTCATATGGGATAACAAACCCGACAGAGTTAAACGAAAAACATTAATGGGTGATTATTATAAAGGTGGTTTAAAAATGATAGATATTGAAAGTTATTTTATCTCAATTAAATCGTCATGGGTAAGTAGATTTGTTAGCGAGGGTCTACCAAACTGGAAATTGATACCATATAAATATTATGCCACTTTTTGTAAAAATTGGCTTGTGTTTACTATGAACATGTTAGCTGAAAAAAATAAGAATATTTTGTCCAATATACCAGAGTTTTATCAAGAAGTATTGAAGTGTTGGATTAAAGTGAATTGGCAGAATACGAAAATACCGAAAAGTTTTTATGATATAAAAAAAAAACAAGTTATATGGGGTAATAGATATATAACATTAGATAATAAGAGTTTATGTTTTAAAAATTAGGTTGATAGTGATATCATTTACGTTTATGATGTTTTAAACGATGAAGGGGAAATAAGTTGGGATGTTGTATTGAGAAAATTAAAATGTAAAACAAACTGGATTTCAGAATTTTCTGCAGTTAAGAATTCAATACCAAAAACATGGCTTTTTGAATTAAAGACAGAAAAGTCGAAAAAAACAACTGTTAATTTTAAAAGGAACGCGTTTTTATACAAAGGAAATTTAGATGTTGAACGGATAACAAATAAATTATTGTATCAGTCGTTGGTTAGCCATAAATTTGAAAAACCAGTTGGTATCAATGCTTGGTTTTCTCATTTTGAAATGTCAAAAAACTCTGATATGAATAATTTATATCTATTTATTTTTCAATATATCGACGAAAACAAATTGAAAATGTATCGATGGAAACTATTGAATTTCATATTACCATGTAAAAAGTTATTATTTAGATGGAAAACAACAGGAAATAATCTTTGTAATTTTTGTGGTATAGAAGAAAATTATCAGCATTATTTTATTTCGTGTCAGTATCTAGAACAGTTATGGAGAAAAATTAAAAAAATACTAAGTGAATTTAATATTGAAAATAAAATAACACTAAAACATATGGTATTTGGATATAAGATTTTTGATAAAGACTATTTTGAGATAATTTTTTTTCTTACTGTTTTAGGATTTTCTATCTACAAAATATATTATGTTTCAGAACAAAAAACAAAATACGTAAATACTTTCAATTTATTCAGAGAAGAATATTGTAAAAGAGTTAATTTTATTCGAAAATCAAGGCAAAATGCTTTTTTGAAACAACTACGTGAGAGGTTAACTTTTTTCGATTTATAATGTATGTTATAGTAATTCTAAAATGTATGTATTTATAATAGCAAGTATATTACTTCATAAGGAGCTTGGACTTATGAAGTTCATTGTAACAAGCCTTGTCGAAATAAAGAAGATATATCTTGTTGTTAAAAAAAAAGAATGAGATCTGGAAACTTTCTGTTTCCAACCCAAACAGCTCTAGTTTTAGATTTTAGACCCGAGACTTTATAAAATTTTTCAAAACAATTGAATGATTCTTTTAGAGAAAATTCACTTCCATCTAACATGAGGAAGGTGTCATCAACATATTGACTGATCAAAGATTCGTGATAGTCTTGAGTTACCCCCTTTAATATCAGGATTAGACTTTATTTTCATGGACAACAATTCAACACCTATAATAAATAAATAAGCAGACAAGGGATCACCTTGTCGACAGCCACGCTCTAGTTTGAAAAAATCTGACAAATATCAATTGTTTATAACACAGCTTGATGCATTACGATAGAATGTTTCAAACAATGTACAAACAGGTGGTCCAAGATTGAAACTCAAGAAATTATTGCATTGCACGATAAGCACCTGCAGGTATGTTAATATCAGCAGATTTATTAGGCCTACCATTACCCTTAATAGCTTGACATGAGCATTGCTTATGTTACTGTCCATTTCAGCTCCACCTGTATGTACAACTCCCGAGTCGCTCGTGTTTATTGTTAACGGGGTCGAATGCTTAAACCTGTCCTGCATTGCCCCCATTAGTTTTCTCTCAATTTCGACTTGCAAAATTGTTCTTCGATGTCATCCATTATCTTGCAAAGTGTCTAACTGTATACCACCGCTGCCACAAATTTTGTAACGTTCCGTCGATATGAAGTCCTAGAAACGCTGGGTATCGTACCAGAGTTATTTCTCTGGATACAGAAAGACACAAGTTTAGAATAATTGAATCAAAGCAGTGCGCCAATAATCAACTAATGTAAAGCACTGTTCGTTGCCAATGCTCAGACTTGGACGAATGACACTGCTTATTATCCAAAATAAAGACAGTCAGAGAAACCATGCACTGCTTCAGCTGTCACTGCTTAATCTACCGGTATTCTCATGCACAGTTACTCCATACAATTGGTCAGTGCGTCTTCTGCCACTGCTCAGTGCTTTAACCTCAATGTTAATCACTTAAATAAAACCTCGGCTTAGCCTTATTCAGGAAAGCCAGTGCAATTCTTATTCAGAATTGCGCCTTATATCTTACCTAGCACCTCTTGTCTTATCTTTTGGCCACCTACGGCAATGGGTCACATACAGACTGATTATAACCTGAAGATCACTGGCTTTCATACTACACATGGACGAGTCCATCTCTATTCTGGACGATACCAAAGGTCTTTATCACCAAAATGTTTGAAAAGCATATCATTTAATATTATCAAGCATCTAAAAGATGAAACTGTACCTTTGCAAACACAGAATAATTGCTGAAAATTATAACTACATGCCACAATCTGCCAGAGAACTACACAGGAAAAACACGTACAAGACAAAAGACAAACGTAGACAACGATAGGAACTCGGGACAGTCGGACTTAGTACCGGAACTAGCAATAACCAGCGGTAGGGTTAAACCGGTAAATGGGTACCCTAACCTCCCTTTTATCTGTCCCGTTTTCCTATAGTATAAACAACATACGAATAAAACCCAATACAGGTAGACTACTGTAAAATACTAACGCCATGAGCACAATCTTAGAAGGAGAGAAAAACACAATACGTAATTTTGAAAGATGGATCAATTGGTGCTCGCCGCTAAACTGCCGGCTAGCTCAAGGCGCTTTGTCTGCTGGTAGAAAACTGTCGCACTACGGAAGAAAAATTAAACTCGAAACTTCCCGAATGATTTTGTCAAGAATCGTCATAATTTCAGTAGACATCGTCAGTATCAGTGAGAGGCCAGTATGTGTGCAAAATTTTCAGGTCACCAGGTCTCAAAGCTTATTTAACGGATGCCAGCAAAATATCTTGTCAATATCCCCTATTACGTAAACAATATAAGTTACGTCCCAGCATTTCTGGACTTTTAATCAATTTCTGGCAATTTTTAACATTTCCGTTAAAACGAGGATAAGAAAATCCCTTACTAATAAGCTGTTAACGAGTAAAGCATGCTTTTAAAATTTTAATTTTGGGGAAGGTGCAATATTAGAAATTACAAAGTCAAATGATAATTTCATGGTTGTTTCGGTGACCTTTGTAATTGATGATGTTTTGTACTAAACAAGAGGCTCTCAAAAGCCTGTATCGCTCACCTGGACAATGGCTGACACAAAAGTCATTTCCAACAGGGTCCAATGTTAAACTATGTTCCCTGCTGGGGGAAACCTTGGTTGAATGAAGACATGCCAAATGCAAATTTGAAGGGCAACCGGAGGACTTTTGTGGTCAAGTTTATTTCTAATGGGATAAGTACTTTCAGAGACCAAATTCTTTTAATGGCATCCTATATATAAACTATCTTAATGCTGGCAGCCATATTGGATGAGGTGTGGTCCCCCCGGATACCTTTATTGCAAAGTACCATCAACAAAAATGATCAATGTGCCAGTTTTTTTCGAATTTGACAAGTTGTTTCAGAAAAGATCTTTTAATGTATTTGAATGTGTGATCTGTTTCAACCCATTTCAGACCACCTTTCAAAAATCATTTGGGCAGGGGTACGGTTTCCCTTATAATTTAGGTAATAATTATTGCCAAAATCAAAACAATACAAGCCTCTTTCAAAAAATATTTGGGCGTGTGTTCTCCTTATTAACTAGTGTTTACATCTTTCTGAAAACAAAACATAAAATTAAGAAGAATACTTTTTTCTAAAATTTCAGTTTTCTTGTTTAGTTTCCATGGCAACTGAAAGCTCAACCATCCATTACAATCCATAACAGTACACCATTCTAAAAATATTTGGGCAGGGGTTCCCCTTATAATCAAGGTAATACATATTTCTGAAATTAAAAGATTCAGTGCCCCTTTTACATAAAACATGGCCCGGCACCTGAATCGGTTTTCAGGGGCTTCGGCTACAGAGCTGCCGGGCGCGTCCCCAGGTGATGGATAGGGGAATGCCCTGTCTATGCGGGGTAGTCAGGTCATAATACGGAAAGCCTGACCGCGAACCATTGTAGCCAAACTGTGTGGAGAAACGCCACGCTCCATGCAGTATAAAGACCCCTTCTATATTTCTCTAAAGAGAGCAGACGCACCGGGTGTCGTATGGAAGGCTAAATTTCCTGCCCCTGCCCATTTCTCCAATTTTCCAGTGGCAGTCAAAAGTCGTTGCCCAGGTTGTCCCTTCCACCTTTATTTCTTTCTTCTGATACTTTCAATTTTTTGAATTGATTAACTTGTTCTCGTCCTGATATAGCTGAAATATTGCTCATTGGACGTTAAACTCTAACTAATCAATCAATCAATCATAAAAAATGGACAGGGATTACCCTTGTAATCTTGTTTATACATAGTGCTGAAATGTCTAGCAAAATACTTTTTTTCTAAAATTTCAGTTTTCTTGTCTGGTTTCCATGGCAATTGAGATCGCCATCCATTACAACACATATCAGACAACAATTCAAATAAAAATTTGGACAGAGGTTAACGTCAAAATTCAAAGGGTCCAATGTTCAAACTATGTTCCCCGCTGGAAGCCATCTTGGATGAAGTACGGACATGTAGAATATATTTTTTGAATTTTGAATGGGACCATCTAAGAACCATTATGGCTAAGTTTGGTGTAAATTGGACTAGTAGTTTCTGAGAAGAAGATCTTTGAATGTATTTTCCATAGGTCCAATGTTGAAACTTTGTTCCTCGCTGGGGACTTGCCGGATATTTTTAGAAGGGACCATTTAAGGACCATTGTGGCTTAGTTTGGTTTTAATTGGTTCAGTAGTTTTTGAGAAGATCTTTGATGTCTTTTCCCATAGGGTCCAATGTTAAAACTATGTTCCCCGATGGCGGTTATCTTAGATGAGGTACGGACCTGTCAGATACCTTTTTAGGAAGGAACCATCTAAGGACCATTGTGACCAAGATTGATTCTAATTGGACTAGTAGTTTCTGAGATCATTGAATATCTTTTCCAAAGGGTCCAATGTTAAAACTATGTTCCCGCTGGCGGCCATCTTGGACAAGGTACGGACCTGTCGGATGCCTTTTTTGAAGGAACCATCTAAGGACCATTGTGACTTAAGTTTGGTTTTAATTGGACTAGTATTTTCTGAGAAGATCTTTGAATGTCTTTTCCCATAGGGTCCAATGTTAAAACCATGTTCCCCGCTGGCGGCCATCTTGGATGAGGTGCGGATCTGTCGGACACCTTTTTTGGATGAGACCATCTAAGGGCCATTGTGACTAAGTTTGGTTATAATTGGGCTGGTAGTTTCGGAGAAGATCTTATAATGTGTTTTTCAGTAGGCTCCAATGTTAAAACTGTTCCCCGCTGGCGGCCATTTTGGATAAGGTACGGATCTGTCGGATATCTGTTTTGGAAGGAACCGTCTAAGGACTATTGTGACTAAGTTTGGTTCTAATTGGACTAGCAGTTTCTGAGAAGAAGATCTTTGAATGTCTTTTCCATAGGGTCGAATGTTAAAACTATGTTCCCGGCTGGCGGTCATCTTGGATGAGGTATGGATCTGTCGGATACCTTTTTGGAAGGAACTATGTAAGGACTATTGTGACTAAAGTTTGGTTTAATTGGACTAGTAGTTTCTGAGGAGATTTTTGAATGTCTTTTCCCATAGGGTCCAATGTTTAAACCATGTTCCCCGCTGGCGGCCATCTTGGTTGAGGTACGGATCTGTCGGACACCTTTTTTGGATGGGACCATCTAATCGCCATTGTGACTAAGTTTGGTTATAATTGGGCTGGTAGTTTCTGAGAAGATCTTTGAATGTGTTTTCCCATAGGCTCCAATGTTAAAACTATGTTCCCCGCTGGCGGCCATCTGGGATGAGGTAAGGACCTGCTGGATACAATTTTTAAAGGGGATCACCAAATGACTATTGTGACTAAATTTTGTTCCAATTGACCCAGTGGTTTCAGAGGAGAAGATCTTTGAATGAAAGGTTTACGCCGGACGGACGGACTAGCCAGTTGAGCTAATAAAAGGGGACCTAATACTAATTCAGACATGGCTCTTAATAATAGTCAACAAGTATTATATTTTTGAACTAACTCTAGTGAGTATTTATTATTACATGTATTATCATTATTTTTTTGTGAAAAAATCATACTGTTTATCGTGACGTAATAAACAAGGACATGAATTGGGACGGGTTATCTGCCTTCTTTTAGTTGGGCTGGTAACTTCAGAATGGAAAATTCCATTTTCTGTCATATTAGAATTGAAATAATTCATGGTATGTTTATGGTTGCTGTCATTTAACCATGGACTGGGCCTTTATATTCTTAAATTAAACCCAGCGCTACTGCTTTGGGTCAACCATATTAAATTTGAATATAAATGCCCAGCCCATGGTTAAATAAGAATAACCATATACATGCCATGGACTATTTCTTAAATAATATTTCTTGAATTTGGTATCCATATTTAACATCTGTTATCCGTTTTTATTTCATGTACAAAGGAACAATTTTGTGAGTTTGCATTACATCATAACTTAGTGCAATTTATTCTTGTGATAAATTTTTCTACAATACTAAATTAAGTAGGAAAAATGAAAGGATATGGAATGAATGTACATGTGACAAAAACACACACGATACATAGAAAACTCCAGTTTATCAAGGACAGGGCTTTTATTCCTGTCTACATCTTGATGTCGCCTGAGGGTCTTCAACAAGAGGTGAACAATATTCACCCCCTCAAGCGAGATCAAGAAGGCCCCTAGCGTGCACTTAAGCGGTATTCTAGACAAAAATTATATCAAGGTCACTCCCTTGCTCCCAACCCGCCATGGAGTGCTAACTTGGGCACAAAGTGTTCATTTTTCAATCTTTCAACATTTATAATATACTATTAAATTATTCAACCAGCTTTAGTCGTAGAAATTCAAAAGGTTTGGACATGTTGCCAAATGATTTACAAATTAACATTATATTGTTGTTGATATGCCAGCCGCAACTTAAGAATTAAAAAAAAGATCGGAAACTTTCTAAGCTTTTCTTTGTAGCAACATTTCAAAAGCACCGGCATATCTCCCAACTCATTTGCTTCTCAAGGGTCTGTGGTCGATACACTAATAACCTTGATAGAGCTAGGTTGCTTACAAATAGGCTACTTAAGCAAGGGTGTGTAACCCATAACTTTAATTCATCACAACAGAAGTCTTACGGTCTTGTAGACCGCTATGAGATATCTGTTTTCCAGAAGACAACAAATCTTTCTTTTCGAAACTTAAGTTCGTTTTTCCTCTGCCGGATTTGACTTTACTACCGGAGTTGACATGTTCAACACTGCGGGTGTCTTATAAGAAGTAGGAGATGCTTACTCTACCGGTGCACCTTATCTCACCCATGGTTTTTCACTGGGTCCGTGTTGATCATTTTTGTTTATGTGTGTGTCTTCATTTTCTTTTCTATGTCTTTGTTACGTGGCCATTGTCCTTGGATTGTTCGTTTTTGACTGTCAGTTTGGTTCTCGCTCACTTTACTATCCAATTTTTAAACCATATCCTATATTTACTATTGAAACAAGGTTTTGGAAAACAACACAACGACAAAAGAATACGGAAGGAACAAAGCGCAAGATTCTACATATCAAAGTCAAGAGACAGGGATAAAAACGAAAACACCAGAAGACAAAGGACACTTCACACCCATAAAGCATACGAAAACCACAAATAAAATAGTCAAAACTAAAACAGTGCGAACTCTTAAAAACAGAGTGACTTCAGCTGTTCCGGAAAGGTAAGCATGTGTTGTTCTGTATACAGCACCTATCACACTGTCAGTGGGTCAATCCAGTGTAAAATCAAGACCGGTAATGTTTAAACCGGGAAGCTGTGAATATAGCTGAAAATATTAGTTCTCATTTGTGAAACTAACATTTCACATCTTACTTTTATGTCGTGGTGACTGACATAGAATTTCTAAAGAGTCGATATTAACAAAGGCTGAAAATATACTTGCGATTGTGCTTTTCCTGTTTTAACAAAGTCACTGTATGAACTACAAGCTTTACAATAACTGAAATATACACCAGATGTGCCTGGGAGGTATTTGTATTGCTGCTAAGAAAGAGAAAGTTCACAACTGGGAAGTGAAAATCATCACATTTGTAATATAGCTTAGATTTCACACGTCTATAATCAACCATTTGTATTAAAAGGCCAAGATATGAAGCAGCGTTGGGTCCATCGGTGTATCGGAAAGGTTTCTATTCCAAACCCTTAAAATACTGAGGCTTCCGTGTATTGCACTCGGTGGATGTCCTTGTTACCGTTTTCTTTTTTTTTTTTTTTTCCTTTTTTTTTCTTTTTTTTTAGATTATGGCTTTTCTTTTTATTTGATTCAAATGCTGCTGATGAGAGGTAACTCCTTGAAACACATATTCAGCATAACAAAAGTTACTCGGGTTATTTTGTATTAAGGATCATTGTAACCATTTTTTTTAACTTTGTAGAGCACAAACAGAGGTTTCGACCTAGTTTTTCACTATTGATTACCAATCTGCTGTGCATAGCAGCGCGTGATGGTCATGGTGAGGTATTTTCATGGCTTTTTTCCCTATATGGTTGAATTTTTCTTTACATTCGATCTTTGGATTGCCTTGATATATTTTATCCCAATACATTATTCAACGGGACAGAGATATTACTTGCTGCCAAATTTGTTACATATGCCAAAACAATTTTAGAAAAAACTTTGTGTTTCCAAATGAGTGTCAAATTATCTTCAAATAATGTATTTTGTTTCAATACTAAACAAAATAATTTATTTTGAATTGGCCGCCAGTTTAACTGTTGTAGTACAAGATGTGTGAAAGTAATTGCAGCCTCGTTTTTAAAAATCCTACACGTGCTTGATGCTAAATCTGTTATAGCTCACTTTGCGGCGAAACAGAAAACGTGCATGTCGAGTCAAAATTCTCTAGACAAACTTTTAAAAATTTAACTTTAGAAATTGTATGCTGGAGCTTTGTTGGATATTACAGTGTTTAGGAAGAACAACGTTAAAAGATTAGATTCATTATAGAAAGAAAATGCCTAAAACAAAGAAGAAGAGTGTAGTTACAACAAAGAAAAGGATAGTAGTGCCGCCAAAGAAGAGTGCAAAAGTAAGAAGAAGCAATGACGTGAACAGTGACAGTAACAGTGCAGATAACATGATAAATTCAGTTGAAAATGACCAAAGTCAAAACCAGCTTGATACGGAGAATCATCCGGAGAGGGAACAGACAGTGACAGTGACTTTTCCTTTGGGGATAGTAACAGTACCAAATAGAGGTATAGGTAGCAATAACGTTATTCCTGTAAATAGTAATTTATGGGGACTGGGTAGCCAGAGCGGTAATTCTGGGCAGCATGTTTCGCTTACTACATGTACAAGCTCCTCCAATAGCAATGTATGGGGTCAGCCATTACACGCTCCTATATTATCAAACGCAATTACATCATTTAATGCACCAGATTTAAGATTAAGTGCCGACGATGATATCGCAGCACATGTTCCTATGCCAATCAGACAAAAAATATGGAACAACGAGTACATCAATTTGTCAATTTTATTGAAAGGTAGCGTTGAAGTGAACGAGTATTGTTATGGGGGGCCAGTATACACTGATAAAAATACAGGTCAACTACACACTAAACCTGAAAAAATTAAGGATAAGATAACAAACATTGAACAATTCACAGACGCCTTTCTTATATTTATGAGTATCTATCTAATGAGATATCAAGATCAAGCATTTCAATTGTTGAAATACTTAAAAATTTTGCGTAATGCTTCTATATCAAACCAAGGAAATGGATGGATAGCTTATGATGAGCAATTTCGCATCAGAAAAACCAGTGACCCCGATGCAAAGTGGGGTGAAATCAAAACTACACTATGGCTGACGACAGTTGGGGCGGGGCAAATAATCAGGTCTGACATGCAGTCGTATAATAACAATTTCAGAAATGGTTCCTCGCAAGTTAAAGTATCTCTTCCGTGTTTTGATTACAATGAAGGCCTCTGTAGATGGAAAGTATGTAAATATTTGCATATCTGTTCTATTTGCAAAAGAGGCGATTATACGTATCAGACGTGTACACAGTATAATAACCCTTGCATGATGGAAGGTAACCCTAGGCATTTAACTCCTCGTATTCAGCCTGACATTATCCGTCCTCCATTTAGTTCTTTTCGTGCCAGAACAGTCAGGCCTCCACGAGCCCCAACCGAACATATTGTCGCTAGGCCACAGCCCTATAAACGTTACTAAATTAGATCAGATGTTAATGGACTACCCTTTAGCAGAGGATAGGAGAATTTTGTCTGATGGGTTCAAGGTGGGGTTTCCTTTGCATTATTCAGGTCCCAGAATACCAACTGAAACAAAAAACCTTAAGTCAGCGAACGATAACATAGAAATAGTCAAGAAAAAGATAAATAAAGACATCGAACGCGGTATAATTTCTGGTCCGTTCAAGGAGCGTCCTTTAGCAACATTGCGGGTGTCGCCATTGGGTTTAATTCCAAAGAAAACGCCACCGGGTGATTACAGGATAATACATCATCTGTCTTTCCCCAAACATAGTTCGGTAAATGACTTTATCGACCCTTCGCTTTGTTCGGTAACTTATACAAAATTTGACGAGGCGATTAATATAATTCAAAGATTAGGACAAGGGGCGAATATTGCAAAAGCTGATATTGAAGGTGCATTTAAACATGTTAAATTATTGATAGTAAAACCAGGGGATTTTGACTTATTGGGTTTTAAAATTGACGGTTTATATTATTATGCAAAGACAATGCCTATGGGAGGTAGCATATCATGTGCAACATTCGAAAAATTTTCCACATTTTTGGAATGGGCAGTTAAGAGAATTTCAAAAGAAGAAACAATAATTCATTACTTAGATGATTTTTTCTTTGCTGGTAAACCAGGTACTGATGATTGTCAAAAAAGATTGAATGAATTCAAAAGTGTATGCAATAGTAATATGTTATATTGATGATCCCCCCACCGACTATTTTTTCGTACCTCAAAAATAGTCGGTATGGTAGATAATCAATATAACATATTACTATTGTGTTTAAAAAAAAAACAGCCAGAGGTGTTAAAAAGCTACACAGAAAAAGTTATAAAATTTTTTGACCCCCCTTCCCAAAAAAAAAAAAATTCCGGAAGTTCAGCAATTAAAGAAATACTGGGTAATACACAATAAAGAAAAAAAATAATATGAATTACCGAGTAATACACAATAAAGAAAAAAATAATATGAATTACTGGGTAATACACAATAAAGAAAAAATCATATGAATTACTGGGTAATACACAATAAAGAAAAAAATTATATGAATTACCGAGTAATACACAATACACAATGAAAGTTAGATAGCTCTGTCGTGAAAGTTGTATTACCCGGTAATTGTCAATAAACAGCCAGTTTATTATGTACTGACATCGCATTGATTTTTGTTGATTACAATACGCTATTTAATAGGACATGAGTTTTAAATAGATTTCAATTTAAATGACAAGCCAACCGTATTGTATAACGTCAGACTCAGCAATGATCGATGGAATGTTAATCTGTAATGGGATTGTTGATGTTTAAATGTTGTTTATAAATTTGAAATTTAAATGTCTTCGACAAATTTTTATTAAGTAAAGGTTATACATCTGTAATTCTTGTTTCGTAATTTGATTTTAGTAAGTATTAGTTGTTCCATGAAAATCAATAATTTATGCGTGACGTCAGACTCATCACTGATAGTGACGTCAGACTCATCACTGATAGTGACGACAGACTAGATGGAATGTAAAAATATCAACAGTTTTGTTTAAATAAAAATTTCGTTTAAACTGTAATTAACAAAAAAATACCCTTAAAAATGAAGCAACCAACGGCCCCAGATTTATATCCAGAATTACCTACAGAAGATGGACAAAATTATAGACTACAAAAAATAACAGAAATAGAAAAAACGTTGATTAATGAAAGAGATAAACGTAAATCACTATACAAGAAATATAAACGAGGAGTTAATGCAATGGATGGTGTCGATACAAGTCTAATTTCAATATCTGTTGTTTTAGCAGGTGTAGGAATTGCAGTTCCTTTTTTACTTCCCATACAAATTGCAGCTGTCGCATGTGGAGGTTTAGGTGCTTGTGTTAAACTTATTAGGCGTAAACTTACAACAAAATCAAAGAAACATTACGAAATTAAAACCATGGCAGAATGTAAATTAAACAGTATAAAAAATTTAATATCAAAATCTTTAACTGATGGACAGATAAATGAAAATGAATTTAAATTGATTTTAGATGAATTAGAAAAATATAATGAAATGAAAGAAACTATACGAACAAAACAAAAACAAACAGTATTAAATGACAGCGAAAGAAAGAAATTGATTGAAGAAACAGAAGCAAGAGTAAGAAGTGAATTAAAAAAAAATGGAAAATTTCTAATTTTCTTTAACAAAATTACTATAGTAAATGACCCTCCACCAAAATATGAATAAAAATTTTTAATTAAAAAATGGCTGAAGGAGGAGAAGAAATTGAAATGAAGGATTCTGGTAGACAGGATGAGTATGATGATAATGAACTTCAAGATATTGAATTTGAGAGAACTAGGCAGAATCTTTTAGATACTATTGATAATGCTGGTAGTGATACTAAAGCAAAAACAAATTATAAATCAGCACAAATAAAAACATTGGTTAAACAATTTTACAAACAAATAGAGGAAAAAGAAAGATATATACCAGAATGGCCGCTTGAATATGCAAATTTTGAAACTGATGAAGATTTAAAAATACTTTATTTAAAGGTTGCTGATAAACCTGATATTCGGCTTACTAAAAAAAGGGGAACTGGTTTTATTGCTTTTAGTACTTTAGAAGGTGAACTTAACAAAGCTGGGGTAAGTGGGGCAAGGGCAATTAGAGAATCGTTAAATTTAAGTGATTATATATCAAAAACTACTAAAGCTTCACAAAAAAAAACTTCCCAAAAAGAAGCACAAGAAACAACCCCAAAAGAAATAAATGAAGAAATAAAAACTATGACAAAAAGAGAATATGATGGTTTAATGAAAGCGCAAACAACAATTCAAGAAGCGTATAAACTTGATAAAGCAAAACTAACTATATTAATTAATAAAAAAGAACAGAAAGAGACTGAATTAGGACAAGCTAAAACTGAAGAGGAAAAAGAGGAAAAAAGAAAAGAAATAAGAGAGATTGAATCTAAGATAAGTGCAAGACAGGAAGCACTTGGTAATATTAAAGATTCAATGCTTAATCGGATAGATAGACTGGAGGAAATGAATATTAATCGTAAGCAGGTAGATAGAATTAAACAGACAATACATAAAATATTAAACGAAGACAAAACATTAAGGGAAAGAATTAAAACATTATTCAGAAAACAAGGAATAACAATAGCTAGTATTTTAACAGCTTTTGGGATGATTATAGGTGTTATTGTTGAGGCAATTATTCCTTCTGGTAGTGGAAGTAGTCC
>MJUU01058315.1:15318-30596 GCA_002080025.1 Modiolus philippinarum | reverse complement strand
ATTCTTGAATTCATGTATTTAGTGAATCTGTTTCTGGGGTGTGTATATTGGGTACATCTTGGTTTCAATTTCAAATTCTGTCAGCATAACTACTAGTATATTCGATCGAATTTAAGCCCTCTGCACATCATCCTTTAATTATACTAGAAGCATGCACAGCCTAATATTCTTTTCTACAATCCTGATATAGCAAGATTGAGCTTTTGCCATTATTTTGTGTCCGTTGTCCATGAACTCTGCATTCAAATATATTCTATCCAGAAACCGCCGAGTCATGATAGACCTCGATTGGTTCAATGTGAAAAAAAGTCATGTCCGTTTCTAATCAAATACAACCGCCAACTGGGAATATACTAGTAGTTTTAAATTGGATCTTATGGGAAAACTCATTTAAACGTTATCTCTAAAACTCCTAAGCCAATAAGACCAAACTTGTTACGATTGCCAAATGATGGTCCCTTTTCAAAATAGTGTCTGTCATATCGTCAGCTAATACAAGATGACTGCCAAAGGGGAACAAAGTTAAACATTGTACCAGAAGGATTTTCACTGGACCAATTGCAGACAAAATTGGTCCAAATAGTCCTTGGATGTTTCAATTTCAAAATAGTATCCATGAAATCCAAGATGGCCCACAACGGGGAAGATAAATAAATATTCGACACACCTTAGATATCAATTCAGATACTTTCTACTCTGAAACTACTTTGCCAATTGGTCAAAATTGAAAACAAGAGTCCTTGGCTGGTCCCCACTTGAGATAGTATCCGGCAGATTCTCATGATATCAAAGATGATCACCAGCAAAACTTGATCACAAATAGTCATTGGAGTCCTTTGGATTGCTCCTTTAAAAACTGAAGTAAGGCCCTAGTGAGAGACTGAAGCTCTTGAAAGCCTCATGTTCTGCTATTGTGAAAAGATGAAATCATGTCGTGTAAAATCGAGTAAAGGTCTTGAGTGGTCGAGTTAAAGTCCGATACAGGTCGGGAAAAAATCTGGTTATGGTCGGGAAGATCTTGTATAGAAAAAAAAGAATCGTGTTAGTCGAGTAATGATCGAGTAATGATCGAGTACTAATCGAGTTGATCTGGAAGCGACTCGGCATAAGTCGAGAAGCGAATGAGTTAAAGTCGGGTAGAAGTCGGCATGATCGGATAAAATTTTGAAACTTGATCAAAACCGATCCCTTTTCGACCTCTTCACGACTACCTCGATCAGACCCCGATTGATTTCCGACCTGTTCTCGACATATAATGCACACGACCTCTACANGATATTTTTTGACATGTCAAAAATATTCGGGAACACAGCTCGAGTTCATCAGAGTTAGTAAGATCGCCCCGATTTGGTTAGTAGACCGAACCCGAGCATTCAAGATCAGTGTCCCGATCAATGAATATTCATGAATATTCATAGATCGAGTTCGGTCGAGTTGCTTTGATCGGCAGTGTAAACCTACCATAAACGTATGAGAAATTCTCACACGGACAAACACGCCATAACTGTAATATTATGTATAAGAGCATACACCTCAAGCACGTTAGACTTTCTACGGACTCCACGCAGCACGAGAGACAAACTCTGCAGTTAATAGGAAAAATGAAAGGATATGGAGTGAATGTACATGTGACAAAAACGCACACGATACATAGAAAACTCCAGATTATCATGGAGGGCTTTTACCCCTGTCTACATCTTCATGTCGCCTGAGGGTCTTCAACAAGAGGTGAACAATATTCACCCCCTCAAGCGAGATCAAGAAGGCCCCTGGCGTGCACATAAGCGTGTATTTATGCTATTTTTTTATGCGATCTGCCTCGTTTATCAAAGTTTTATTGGTTCATGTATGCAAATTATATCTTTATACTCATCAAAATCCTCAGTCAATGTGGTTTTGCTAGTATTTTAGACATTGTAAGAGCTTTTTTTCTAACCTGGCGATTTGAACACGATCTGGTTTAGTAAGTAGATGCTATATATTTTGTTAAAATTTTTCTTGTTGGATTTTCCCGATATAGAATATGTTTTATGTATTGTAAACAATAAAAATTAGACGTGGATTAAAATTAATTGCTTTTAAGAATCATCTTTCCAAAGAAATTTGATTACCTTTTTTCCAATTTCTTTGTATTTTTAAACTCTGTGTTAAATCTTCGATTTTGTTACTACCCTTTAGCAGAATTGGTGTAATAAGAAAAGGGTTCCCTTTCCGATATGTTAAAGGAGCGGAGTCCCTTCTCGATATGTTACAGGAGGGCCTATAACTTTTCTATACAGCTGACACTTGAACAGAGATGCTGTTAAATAAAGGAATCTAACAATCGCCTGTCGGAGTTTAAGTATAACAGATACATGTATCCTTAGTTTAAAAGGTATTTGTTTACTGCTTAGTTGTTGTTGCTGTAGGGAAGGCTCTTACGATGAAAATATAACGATCTTCCATACCCGAGAATATGTTTGAATTGATTGCAGCGAAATGCAAAATTTGTTCTGCGATAAGAATGTATTTCTGTTAGAAAATGGATTCTATAATTGTTCAAAGTTGATTCTTTTCTTGAAAATAAACTGAAATGAGTGGCTTGTTTGAAAGCAGAAAAAAAATTAAAAGTTCTAATCAGTTAAATGCCTTTCTAAAGATTGTGCTGCTGGTAAGTGTGCAAGAGGAATAGTACACTTATATATATTAGGGCTCATTATCAAGCCATGCTCAAAACCGAGAAATGAAAGGTGTTGAAGGCTGTGTCTGCATAATTTGTATAATTTATAATAAAACTTCTTAATATTAAGTACACATATTCTTAATTATACCAAATAAAACACATAATATTCCCTTTGCAATAATAAATGGCGCAGTGTTTGTATTCTTGGCCATAAATTCGAAAATCGAAAATAAGTACTAAAACATATAAAGAGTCTAAGTCAACGAAGTCATTTTATTTAGGCCCACTGACGTGATATTTTGTTTCGAATTTATATTGATATATATATGAAATTATGTATTAGTATATGAAAATATGTCGGACATGCACAAATTCATACTCATATCAAGAAAATATCAGAAAATAGGATGGTAAAATATTCTATTTACCTCAAAAAATGAAATTTTGGTGTATATTTTTCTCATTAAGGGTTTTGTTTTAGCTGTATTATTGCCTTTTAAAAATGAAATTGATTACAAAACAAACGATATAATCGATAGAATAGCACCATATGCACATTATCATAATATCAAAATGATGTTCATTGTTGTTTTGGCACCGTGCCAATCTTTATTTTTTTCATACTCTGTTTATTCTTTTAACAAGAGTTCTAGTAAAATCACGTGATCACGTGACTTGCACATGCGCGATTTGAAATTTTATTGTACAATTTTAATTTACACATATTGTAGGTTACATTTGAACATATTATATCAAAACTGTAGGTGGGCCGGAAAACGGCCTTATTGCAACCCATCCTTTGTAGACACATCAACAAAGATCAACAAAATATTTACCTGAACCTTAAGCCAACAGACTCCGTGATGTGATTTTTCTTAAAAGTCTAGAATTGGCTATTGTAAATTTTGTATATATATATATATATATATATATATATATATCATATCTATATATCTTTTATTCTTATTGGGTTCTCGTAGAGGGGTCTTAATATAAACAGTAATTTATCAGTGCCATTTAATTTATAGCAATGCAATACATCGAAGTGACAAGTAAAACATTAAATACCTTTGTCACAAATAAACAAAGGTACATTTACAGTTAGTCAAACAAAAGTTATTTCAAAGTCTTTACAAAGGAATATAAAAAAATTATAGAAAGCTACATTTTAGACGCTGATGATCACAGACGTAACAAGTATTGAATTTTTGTCACTTTCGTTTCTAGAAATCAAAAACAAATTTTCTTACAAAATTAATAACAGATAGTGGCAAATATTCCAAATTTAAGAGCTATTTCCTATCAAGTTCACACTGCTAGTGCTTAAGTTATGTGGCGTTCTTGTTTATTTTTGTTTATCTGTTTTGTCTTTGTATCTCTGTCTCAATTCGTTTTGAATATGAATTGCCGTGATTTTGATTTATGATTTTAGAATTCCCCCTTTCCTCGTTCTTGCTTCTGTATTCGTTTGCCGATGTATTCTAAACAAATAAGCCTTATGATCATGTTTTTGTATCCGGCCTACATTTGTGTCTCATTCAAAGATCTAATATGGTCAATGACCACAGCCTGCATGTCAGTCAAACTATATCAAATTTAGTTACATGTAAAACGGACTGTCTGTCATTGTACTTTTTCCTGTATGTGATTCCCTCGGAAACCAAAAAAAACAGTTGAAATTCGTAGAAAATAGTGTTTCCTGATGCACGATATATTTAATTTCACAAATTATATACAGACTTTCTCATTTGACATTTGTATCTCCGTGTCCGCCTTATTAATCAAGGCTGAAAAAATTCTATCTTATACGATCATTTAAAAGTTTTTCAGTTGGTATCAGTCCCTTGTGGAAAAATTTGAAGTTTCGGTCAGAACTCTGATTCAAGATTCTTTTTTACTTAGTACTGGGATGATCATTTCTTTTAGATGTCTATGACCTTTCAATAGCAGTTGCTGTTGAGTTGCTACCGGACGCTACCGAAATGGAAGGGGAGGTTTGTCGCGCAATAAAACCGGTTTAAGGATGGTCACTCCTCAGGTTTTTGAAACATTCTCTGACTTTCGGAATTCTCATATTTTATCCATCATGATGCATTAGAACATTTTGCACACTGACCCCCAATTTTCTTTTCTAAATATGTTTGTATACATCTAGAATAAACTTCTGACAAAATTTGATGAAATTCTTGATATATCTTCATTGTATTTCAAAGGTCGATTGCCTTAATGTAAAGTAAATGAAAAATCTAGAGAAGTTTGGTTTCCCGCCAAAATTTCAGGCTCTTTAATCTCAAAAACGGGCACACTGACCTATCAATATTTTTTGCTTAAAATGATGTATGATCGATGTTCTAATAAATAAGCATACTAATTTCAAATTCTTGACATTCTGAACTAGATGAGTGACCATCCTTAAAGCACAATTTCTTTTTGAGGTCAGGACCATTGCCATCGACAATTTATCCGGTAGTTTCCATCTGCTTTGTCTATTTGTCTCATGGACTTTGTTTCTTGATAATTCTGTTCGGGAATTTTATCATTACCCCCAGTCAGTAACATGTTTAAATAAGAATCAAAGTACATAGTTTTGAATTAAAAAGATATTGGCGGGTAAATTATTTTTCTGGGAAAAATGCTAGTATTTATCTATTACAGTTCTTGAATCAAATATCAGGGCAGAATTAAAGAAAATAGAAGAACCAGAAAGACATAGAGATAGCATAATGG
The DNA here is from genome assembly GCA_002080025.1 of Modiolus philippinarum. Lineage (NCBI taxonomy): Eukaryota > Metazoa > Mollusca > Bivalvia > Mytilida > Modiolidae > Modiolus > Modiolus philippinarum. The sequence goes on along the minus strand of MJUU01058315.1, from coordinate 25,207 downwards.
CAATTATCAGAAATGAAAGTACCGAAATTCTACAGACAAGTAAAGAGGTCCTGGCGGCAGCTTTAAAAGAAAACGGTAAATTTTGTTCAGTAAATGTAATTATTGTATAGCAACACATTATTTCCCTAGGAAGCAACCAAAATTAAGCATGCAATAAACTTCCATATTGCACTAGTGCAAATATGGCTTACAGTTCATGACAAAAATGCTCTTTTGGTAGAAATTTTAGCATTGCTATACAATAAAATAGGTATTGCATAAATAATCGAAATATGATCCTTCTATTTGGGACAAAATTTCCCAATATTCATTCAATAACCCTATAATATAAATATAAAAAGAATGAAATTTTACGATGCACAAATATGTATTGCTATAAAAAACAATTTATAATGATATTGCAGCAGGAATCAGTTTTAATTCTTCAACAATATATTTATATTCGTTTTACACAAATCAAGGTAGTCAGAGAAATTTCTTATAGTTGCTTTAAAAAATTGAATTAAAATAACAAATGAATATATTTGTAACACCGCTTTAAAAATAAAGTTAAAAATAACTAACAAAATAAAAAGTAAGGAATTTTGGAAGTTGTTATTACCAAAGTAAGTTTCCTATCAAGCAAGTTTCAAATATCAAGAAAATAAATAGATAAAAACTTAATGTAAACTTGTGTCAATTTCTTGATTTTAGTTCAATTTTGTAACCTTTTATACTATGTATTAGAATTGACGTTCAAAATACCAAAATCTACAATCGCACCATTTTTGAGAAAATAAAATTGCCTTTCATAAGAAATTGTCGTTCTTCATTCGTCTTTTTATGTTTGACAGATTTGAGTTCGTTAAGTTTTAAATAATAATCCTTCAATTTACAAATAGCTACATTTTTACTTATAATTTCAAAGATGCTAAACAAGCTTTTATATGTAATTGCTACTTCCTAACATATATCTATCTCAGCACTTTCAAATGAAAGTTCGGAGACATTGTCGTTGGCGTCATCTGTCCGGTTTCTGCGTCTTTAAATTTTGCCCTTCACCTGAATCGGTTTTCAGGGGCTTCGGCTACAGAGCTGCCGGGCGCGTCCCCAGGTGGTGGATAGGGGAATGCCCTGTCTATGCGGGGTAGTCAGGTCATAATACGGAAAGCCTGACCGCGAACCATTGTAGCCAAACTGTGTGGAGAAACGCCACGCTCCATGCAGTATAAAGACCCCTTATATATTTCTCTAAAGAGAGCAGACGCACTGGGTGTCGTATGGAAGGCTAAATTTCCTGCCCCTACCCATTTCTCCAATTTTCCAGTGGCAGTCAAAAGTCGTTGCCCTGATTGCCCCTTCCACCTTTATTTCTTTCTTCTGATACTTTCAATTTTTTGAATTGATTAACTTGTTCTCGTCCTGATATAGCTGAAATATTGCTCATTGGACGTTAAACTCCAACTAATGAATCAATCAATCTTTAAATTTTGTTATGGAATCATTAGTCTTTTATGCTGTAGATGCGCAATAAACTTTCAGATTTTCAATATTGGTCTTGGTGCAAACAAGAGGTTCAAAGATGTCGAATTTGACACATGTGGCATGTGACGCAAACTTTTCCTACTTTTTTGGATTTAGGAATTTTGTTATGAAATTGTTTCATATGGTCTGTAAATGCGCACTATGCTTTCGGATTTTTGATAATTGTCTTGATGCTTCAAGAGGCCACAAGATGTCGATTTGACAAAAGCCCCAAAATGTGGATCATGACACATATGGCATGTTACGTGAACTCCGCCTACATTTTTTTGATTCTAGGAATTAATTTTGTCGTAGAATTATTGCATATAGTCTGTAGATGCGCAATAAGCTTGCAGAATTTTGAATTCGGTTTCATCTTTGGTTAATTTCCTGAAAATGTCAAAGATTGATTTTTTTGGGCATATAATCTTATATTTTGGCAAATTTTTGGAAAAGCAAAAATCTGAAAACTTAGAGTTCTAAAATGTGGTTCTAGTTTTGGTAATTTTCCTAAAAGTCTCAAAGACAACTTATTCTTTGGTTTACTATCTAGTAACCATACTTTCAGAATTTGTTTTGATAAGGTCAATCATTTTCATCAACTGGATTTCAAAAATATTTTATTCCGATTTTGGTAAATTTCCTCAAATTCTCAAAGGCAATTTTTTTTTCATTTCTGCCTGAAATCCACATATTCCTGAGTAGAATAGTGACTAAGAATAATTTAATTTCAAGAATGTTAAGAAAATTATGCCAAGGGTCTTTAACTGTTTTCTGTGTCGAACAGTGAGTGCGGGGCGACAGTCGTTACCCTAGCTTACAATATAATAGATTTAGTCTTTTATTCCAATATAGAGCTTCACAGAGCACAACGTGTTACGACCACGGCACAATAAACAAGGGTATATTAAGCCAAGTGTTAGCAGAAAAGACATAGGGTATAGTAAAGAGAAACTTTGCAATCCCGATCCCGACTTCGTCCTTAAAATCAGAAATCTGAATTACATGTAAATAATAAAACAGAGATTTTTTTCTTCTTTGACAGTTAAAAATTCAAAAGAAATAACCGTTTAACCAATCCGATGAAAAAAAAAATCCAGATTTTACAGAAAGTGGTATTTTATCCTCGTTGGTCCTTATAGTTCGGAAGTGCTTATCGCTATGAAAATTTTATAGAAATACTACAAGAAGCAAATATATATAGATAGAACAATATGATGAAACAAACCCCGTTAAATTGATAAAGCATAACAATATGTACCTTTAGCCCATTTCAGCTTAAAATGACAAGAACTTTGTGAAATCCTGAACAAATAACTGTAAGTTTACTTGAAAGAATACCTGTTTAAAATTCAAGAGTAAAATTTTAAAGCAGTTTATTCGACAAAACTAGTTTATGACAATTTTTCAATATTATAAACATTGCTTCCAAAGTGCGGCTCGAGTTATTGGCGGTTTTTGTAACCCAACGACTGTGACTGCTGTAATCAGTTGCATTATGGGTTTAATCGGACAAAATAAACATCCGGTATGACGATAATAGTGGAATTAAGGCAAGATGTTCTGTTTAAGTTATATTTTACTTCTGTAATGGAAGGAGAAGATGGATAAATTTTCGAGCTAACCGACCTTCAATACAAAGGCAAAGCAAATACGTTTAACATGTGAACATAAACAAATCTTATAAATCATTAATAACTATGCAATGACACCTTTTCCTGTCACAAAATATGAATTTAACACAGCTTATATACAGTGGATACATATTTTGTTCAAATAATCCGACTTCCACACGTATGTGTCACGATATCTTTTTTTGGACCATAAAACTGAGACTTTGGCTGATGTAACCGCGACAGGTGGGTTCTGTAGGTGCTACCCAAGGTTTACGTAACCATGTTCAAGTGCGACAGTTCAGTGTTGTAATCTTAGCAAAGATTTTCTGATGTTTTGGTGCGTTTTTATTCGTATATTAGATTGTAGGATACATATCTTTTATAAAAAATAAACTTATCAGAAATATGTTGGTTATTGGCTAGTCCTTGTTTACTTATAATTTTAGTTTCTTGATATTTTGGTTATTGGATGTGATTTGCTTTCTTTGATTTATTACTGTTTTGGGCCATTTAGAGCTTGCGACATGGTGTGAGGTTCCTCATTGCGCTGAAGACCATACGATGACCCCTAGATGCTTTGTCTTGAGTCTTTTTAGCTTGGATATGGGATGTTGTCCCCTTGACATTTACCCCATTTGTTTTCTTTTTTCATATTATCTACACTTTGCCGGTCTAGTATAGTCGTTTTCGTCATATTGATATGAATCAATTACGTATAAGCACGAATCTGTTCTAATGGCGAGTGATGAACGGATAGTTGTTTGTACTTTCCATGAATAACAACATTTTCTCTACTCTAACTGAAATAATATAATTATCATTCCTTCCATAATTTCGAATCTCATATAATTTGAAATTCATACGTTGTACCTAATCTCAGTATAAGTGGAAAGGAGTAGGGGTGATAAGGGCTTTATTTGGCCTGAAAAATAAATTTGGTTGAATTCACAGAATTTTCTCATTGAAATGTTCTATGGGTATGGCTCTTCAATAAACAGTAACCCTTCTTAAATATTGATGTATGATAACTGAGTTTTTGAGCGTAGAAGAAGGGACAACTTGAAGATTTTGTCGAAAAAAATGACAAATTTGACCACTTTTGACTTCTGTTTCTGTATAGGAAATATAGAGCACATGCAAGAACCACAAAAATATTTATATGAGAGGTTCAATTTATTTGTACCAGTAAGTTGGTAAATTATCTAATTGGTTCTTGAATGTGCTCGATATTTCCGGTTAGGAAAACTGTTTGAAAATCTGCCAAATTCGGTATATTTCTATGAAAATGCTTAGAAGTAACCTTTTCATGACGTCAGAACTGTACCTATTGTGACATCATCGGTTCTAAAATTTGTGTTTTTTCTGTAAATGCGATCTCAACTTTGAAACGAACATAAAATAAAATCTTGAAGTGCAACTTAGAAATTCACTGGAATCTTAGGCCAAGTCAACCCCTTATCGCACCTTGTCCTTCGGAAAGTTTATACGTTTCCAGTGATTTTTACATGCATTCAAAACAAATACACTATTTGAGGATATTTCAACTGAACATATTTCGAAAATATAAACTGTAATTTGACATTTCTCTATATTCCGTTGCACTTTATGACAATTAAGTTACGTGCAAAGTTAAATAAAACTCGAGAAATTAGCACTTTTTCCTAAGTAGATGCTTACTCTTATTACATCTGTATTGATACTGAATGTCAATTCAGAAATGAATTCACACATATAGCAAGCCGTTGTGAAATGTATCTTCATATATCTTGATACTAAAAATAGATTTTTAAGTATTGAAAAATAATTTCTTATATAATTTTCGAAACAATTTTTATAATGGTATAGCAACATAATATTTCCCTAATAAAGCAACCAAACATAAGCGTGCAATACATTTCCATATTGCACTAGTGCAAATATGACTTAAATTTCATGACTTCATCGACAACAAAATCCCCTTTTTAACATAAATTCTCGCAAGCTCGTGCACTATAAAATTCTACTCGGGACAATATTCCCCAAAATTCATGCAGTAACCCTATAATATTAACAAAATATGTTATTTAATATAAAATATTATTTAAATATTAAAAATTCATTTTCTAATTATACAAAATTCTTTTAAATATTAGAAATATTTCTTTTTTGATATTGAAATAATTTTTTTAATTTTAGAAAATCAGATTCATTCTTGATATTAAGAATAAGTTGATTTTTCTAATATAAAAAATAGGCTGCTTTGGTAACGCAATCGATGTCAATTAAACGCTTAACAAGAGGTAACAAAGCGGATATTTTTTTTTTCTTGCAATGATGTTAAAACTAGAAGACATATTTCGGAACCTCGCTTTTCCAGTCGTAAGCCATGTTAATATTTACTTTACATTTCATAGGTGATGAATTTTTAATATTAAAAATGAAAAGAATTTCCAATATTTGAAAATTATTTTATTAAATATTTAGAATCGAACTATTTAATATTAATTTTTTTTATATCAAAAATCGAACTGATTATTTAATATTAAAAAATAAATTTTTTTATCTTTAAATCCATTTTAATAGAAGAAAATCCGACGATTAATTCATGTTAAAATTGATTTTATAATATTAAAAAATATTTCTAATATTTCAAATAATCCTTTTTAATATTTGAAAAATAGGGAGTAAATTCCCCCACAGCTTGCCATAATCACATTCATTATTGTGATTCCTTGACAATAACGTTATTTTCTGTATTTGCAGTAACTTATTATAAAACGATATATTCTGTATCCCTTTTGTGAAGCGGAGTTAAAACAATTATCAGAACCCGTTTTAACAGTTTACAATTTCAAGGCAGTATTGTTGACGGAGCTTGGTTTTCACTATTTAAGATACATAAACCAAAGCCTCAATTACATAAGCCAAATGTCATTGATACATTACCCACATACCGCATACCCGTTTATATGCATAAACCAAAGCCACCTTAGAAAATGACCCTACATCGCTGTTTTTGACTTAAATAGAGGAAAATTGGTATTTGATAGATTTCAATTGAAATCTTTACATTTCTCGGAAATTATTCATAACTAATTTGCGTTGATTTACCTTCTGTATTGTTGAATTCGTATTTTTAAGTCGTCAACCCTGTAAACACGCACAGCACGGTTTACAAATTAGAAACAGATAAAATTTATGGAACACATTTTGGGTACTAAATTTGCTTCCATAATAGGTATTTCTCGTGGTTAAAATATGCATAGTTTCTTTAATTTCGGGAAAATATACATTTTTTAGACAAATATTTCGCATATTACAGCAGCCAAGTATCTCAGGTTACATAAACCACCAAATAACTCGAGCCGCACATGGGAAGCAGTGATGAATATGAAAATGCAAGAGTTAAGCCGAAGTGGTTGGCACACTACTGAGTCCAAATCCAAAGAAACAACTCCCTTACAATCTGATGGAAAATAAGAATTTGGTGTTTTTTAAAAACAAAATTGTGTACCTAAATGATCGGAAATGGAAATGATTACGTCAGACTTGTCGACATGCTTCTTAAGTATTTTACGACAGGATATGAATTAAATTAACATGAGACCATTACATATAAGTTAACTCCAACTGCAATAAATTTTAAAGACCTGTATTTCAAAAGTGTCCAAACAAAACGAACTATGTCAAGATCAATTAAAAATGTGAAATTTGCAGTTACTTTGTTAAAGAAATTATTTGGCCCTTCATAGCCGGGAAATATTCAAAGCTAAATAAATTCGTCTGTGCACTTATGAATGATTTTTAGAAGAATCTTAATAAATAAACTCTTAAAATCCGATGAAAAGTAAATAAAAATAGACACTTTTTTACTACCAACATCTACAAAGGGGGAAGGGGGCCTTTTTGTACCTTGTAGCTTGAATATTCGATGTATGTTTCTGATTGTATACTTGCAGGGTCAAAAGAAACAAACTACGTTAACAAAATTTAACTAAAGCAAAATAATTGAATATTTATCGCGCACGACTAGGGACTAAAAACTATGTCAGAGTGTCCCAGAGGGGGATGTGCCCCCTCTGTCCTGGGGGTTCGAAAGGATTGAATCCCCTCGCCGGTAGGCAAGCATGGAGACTATACATGCTTGTAAGATAGCTTAGCCTACAGCTCAAAAGATTGATTTTTTTTTTAATTTGATGACTTACAGGGTCTATGTACAGCAGATTTTAAAAAAAAATGTTGAATCCTGATTTTGAAGCGCAAAGCATGTCTTGAAGATGATAGCCATTTGAATCCCAAAATTTCATTTAAGGTAAAACTTATCAAAATTAAGCTTTTGACCAAATATGAAATTATTCATACAAATGGCAGCAAAGAAAATTCAGATTGAAATGTTTCAATGAGACAACACTGCGTATTGGCGGCATTTAGTTGTCGAAATGCACATATGCAGAATCTAAATTGACAGTAACTTCGGTATTTTATTATTTATTTCCGCTGGACCAATGCCACTGCTGGTGGACCGTTATTCCCCGAACGTATTCACCAACCTAGTAGCCAGTACTTCGGTGCTGGCCCGAAAACCGATTTTAATTGAAAACATGCAATATCTAAATTTCAGAAAATTTGGTTAAAACCTAAGGAGTATCTCCCTCTTGCATAGCTCTGTCCTTAGCTAATTTTGGCTTTCCTTTTTAGACCCTACTGGTAATTTGTTCTCTATCAGCATTTACACATATTTCGGTTGATGAATTTCCCAATGTTTTCATTTTATCTGCACTGAAGAGACTTAAGTTGTCGAAATGAAAATATGTAGAAATAATTGACTCTGATTGTTGTAAGGTACATTTGCGATTTTTAAAACGAAATCGTTTATTGGCAGCCATTTTGAAAATAATGGCCATTTTGAAAATAAAATTGCTTAATGCACATCTACGCGTGGTGATCCAGCTTTGTGCCAAATATGAATTGATTTGATCCAGGCATCTTTGAGAAATCGGCCGGACAAAATTTTTCAGACCAATAACAATATGTCGTCCGACTACGTCTTCGGCGGCCAAATTAGCTTCTTTTATATCGGCCATTTTGAATCCAAAAATTGCTTTAATGGTAAAACTCATCATAATGAAATCTTTGACCTATCATGAAATTATTCATACAAATGGCAGCAAAGAAAATTCAGATTTTTTTTCAATTAGACAACACTGCGTATTTGTTGGTCATCTTGAAAATTTTGAAATTTCATTTTTGGATAAATTCCATTCTTTACACATACTGAACGTTTTTATAGTGGGTTTTATAAAAGTCCTTCCAGTGGTATAAGAGATAATTGACTCTGAGTGTTTTAAGATACATTTGCGAAATTTTGAGAAAAAAAAACGTTTATTATTAATATGTTTTTTTTTTGCACATCAACTAGTGGTGATCCAGCTTTGTGCATAATAGAGACGTCCAGATAAGCTACATTATTTAACGCACTTAAACACAAACAACTAAAAAAAACGAAAGGCTCGAGTTATCTCGCTTTTTTGATATTAGAGAATGAGATTTTTTTCATGAGTGTAGGTTAAAGGAATCAAAGAATCTATATCAAACTGGTAAATGATTGGAATTTTACTCACCATACTTTAGTATCTTTTTGATAGCTATGAGCACATTGCCATAAGTAGCATATATTTTTAAAAGGAATCAGAATTTGCCTTTATTACACCTACCTAAATGATAAAATTGCCTTATTTGAAACACACATACATACATACATACATACACACGCTGCAAAACCTTTTTTTGTAAAATGTCATATTTCTTTGGCTTTTTATTAAAACTATTTCTTTGGAATTCAAGAATACGGTACTTTCTAGAGATAGGAACTATTGACGTTAGAAAAAAGTCGACCTCGAACCTCAAATACCAGAAAGCGGGAATGAGACTGTATTACTGACCAATTGAATAAACAAATGCTCACATACCTCTTGTAAACAAGCTAATTATTAATTAGAAATGTACTCTGATATATATCATTATGGCAATGGTTTAACTAGATTTTTAAGTAATGAAAAACCGTAGCGCTACAAAATAGATTAAGCAATTGTGTACACTTAGCTCAGTAGTTATTAATTTATAAATTCTTGCATTATTTGTGTATTGTTTTTTAAGTAATGTAAAAACCTTTCCGGTGACAAACAAGACCTGAAATTCCATTATTGTTGGTTATTTTCTAGGATTAATGGGCCAAAACTCCTCCTTCCCTTTCCAACTGTGCACCTGAATATTTTACGAAAGGATATGGAGTAAATGAACATGAGACCATAACACATATGTTAACTCCAACTGCAATAATTTTAATGAGCTGTATGGCCATTTCGGAAATTTATTCCTAATCAGCAGCACTAGAACCCAAACAAAGGAAATCCATAATTTAGAAAAAAAATTTAAATGCATAAAACCAAACGAAATCCGAATAATCAGTAATATCAAATATAGCTGAAACTACGATGAAGGGAGTTACTCCTTTGGTTTTAGAATTTACGTAAATTTAGATAATAGAAATTGATCAAAGTGTACACATGAGATATTATCTCATGTACAAGTACACCATATCTAAGAAAAATAAAGAACATACATCTCTACCACGGGGAATCGTTTTACCAACTCCACACTGCAATAAAAAGACAAACTCCTGTATTAAATATTTTACGAAAGGATATGGAGTAAATAAACATGAGACCATAACACATATGTTAACTCCAACTGCAATAATTTTAATGAGCTGTATGGCCATTTCGGAAATT